>JAHUYU010002339.1:0-12518 GCA_030439765.1 Tripidium arundinaceum | reverse complement strand
TCCACACACCAAGCATTGGGCCTTTGGTATCCCAAAGGAGCTAACTTCCAACTCGTTGGGTATTCCGATTCGGATTACGCGGGTTGCAAAATTGATAGAAAAAGCACATCCGGAGGGTGCCATTTGCTTGGTAGATCACTAGTGTCTTAGTCCTCCAAAAAGGAAAATAGTGTTGCCTTGTCAACCACCGAGGCGGAATACATCACCGCGAGTTCTTGTTGTGCACAAATCCTTTACATGAAACAAACCTTGCTAGACTATGGTGTAGTTCTAGAGAAGGTACCTTTGTTGTGTGACAATGATTGCGCGGTAAAGCTTGCTAACAACCCGGTCCAACACTCTCGCACCAAGCACATAGATATCTGTCATCACTTCCTTAGAGATCATGTTGCTAAAAAAGATATATCTTTGGATAGTGCTAGAACGGAAGATCAATTGGCGGATATCTTCACAAAACCTTTAGATGAGAGCCGGTTTTGTAAGTTGAGAAATGAGCTCAATGTTCTTGATCTAAGCAACTTCACTAAAAAATGAGCTTGTGTTGTCC
The DNA here is from genome assembly GCA_030439765.1 of Tripidium arundinaceum. Taxonomy (NCBI): domain Eukaryota; kingdom Viridiplantae; phylum Streptophyta; class Magnoliopsida; order Poales; family Poaceae; genus Tripidium; species Tripidium arundinaceum. Next base: position 11,971 of record JAHUYU010002339.1, on the reverse strand, counting down.
CTTGCATTGCATTGTAATATGTGTCATGTTTAATTAATTTACCTTTCATGTAGGCTTGTCTAACACGGTTAAGATAACCGCCCATAAAGCGTGTGAAGAAGCTTAACCCTGGATCAAACTTGACAAGCACCTAGATTCAAATTCTGTATTGCATTGCATATGCATGTGTGTTGTTTTGTCGTTTCCCTTCGGCTAAGTTTGAGCATCTGCTGAGTTCGTCCATCAATAGGGAGAGCTTTTGACGCTCCTAATGGTTCATAAACCCTATGTGATGGCCTCATGATGTCTCCTCACCTTTTTATCGACTATTTTTGTAAAATTATATCTAGCCTAAGGCAAAATATTTTGAAATTTTGAGGGTTTGAGAGAGGTCACTCATACTAGGTTCCAACTGGTGTTTATTTGCTTCTTATTTGAGCTGAAACTTGGTTGGGAGAAAGAGCCGCGTAGGAAAAATCCTTTTCAGGGCAAAATGCAGCATCAGATGTTGCATCGGATGCTCTCAGCGTCGCGTCCGATGGTCCACTATGCACAAGCGGTGCTGAACAGTGCGACCGTCGTGTCCGATGGTGTGGTAACGTCGCGTCCGACGTGGGATCGGAGTCCCAGTGCATCCGATGTAGGCCCATCTGATGCGTTCGATGTGGCTTTGGCTAGTCTGGGAGCTCTCTGGTGTGTCATCGAACGTGACTTGAGGAAGCATCTGACGCGTCCGATGCTTACGTAAACGGCGCAATAAATTTCTTCACCGACAAACGGGGCCCGCACCATTTCTCCTTTCTCGTTTTCAATCGCGTCGGCCGCCGTTCCGCTGCGCTAGCCCTAGCACTAGCGCCACCGTTGCCTCGAGCCCGCGCCGCATCACCGTACCGCAGCACCATCACCACCCCGCGCCAGACTGCCAGCAGCACCGGCGCACTGCCGCGCCGCCACCAGCCCGCGCCGCACCGCCGCGCAGCACCGTCGTACCGCCGCGTCGCCGCACCTCATCCAGCGCCGCAGACGCCGCTTGCGCTAGGGCCGCGCACCGCTGCCGCCGCCCGCACTGAGGCCGCGTCCAGCGTCGCTGTCGCCGCCTGCGCTGGGGGGCCGCAACTATCGCCATGCCGCCGTTCCCTCCAGCGCACGCGTTCTCTCCCTACTCGCCGTGCCCACTCTGCGTTCCCCCCGCCGCGCTGCTGTTACCTTCCCAGCGTCTCTCCCTGGTGTAGCCGCAGTGTGATCTTGCCGTGCAGCGTTCTCTTCGTGATTGTGTGGTGCCCCGCAATCCGTCGCTTTTCTTGTTTTTCAGGGCTTCGTCGATCGTTTGAGGTAGCCAACCGTTCATCTCTTCTCTTTTCCTTGCTTGCTGCCTGTTTAGGTCCTTTCTTTTCTCTAGAATATACTGCTTATATGTATCCCATCTCTCTCTATTCTATCGTGCAGCGAGTTGGGCATCTATGTTGGCTTGGTTCTTTTGGCAGTGATAGAAAACCCGGGCCAAGCCCGCGGGTATGGATTGAGGCCAAGCCTCCCGAGTGTCAGCTTTGGGCAGTGATTCTCAGTGACAGGGGGAGTTCTGATTATGCAGTGACAGTTGATCTTCTTGTCAGTGGGGTTCTTGGCAGTGTTTCTCTGCAGTTGCACTTTCGTTGACTGATTGATCAGCGACAGGTTGTCTCTTTTAGCGGCAGAGATGGTTCTGTGCAAGAACGTCGGTGGGGCTTCTTCCGCAAACCCTCCGCCACCCCCGCCGCCGTCTCGTGACACCGGCAAGGGTAAGTCCAAGGTGATGGCAGTGAAGAAGAAGAAGCGGACCCGTGACGAGAGGGACAGAGCGATGGTAGAGGCAGTTGCAGCAGCAGCCGACCGAGCCGAGAGAGGTGGTAGCACGGGTGCTCTCCGGATTCCCACCATGAGTCCCGAGCAGCGCGCAGTAGCCGAGAGGGTCGAGAGATAGGTCGGCGGTCAGCCTGGCACCATGATGATTGCCGGCCATCAGATTTCTCAGCAGTCTGAGGTTGAGACGCCAGAGCAGGCCAAGCGAGCAGAGCAGCCTGAGCTGCCCAAGGAGGCAGAGCCAGTGGAGCAGGCAGACCAGCCAGAGGAGCAGCCACGTCATCGGTCCTCTCACCGTCGGACCGAGGTGCCACCCAGGCCCGAGGGACCGAGGTGAGGAGCTCGACCCCCGCCTAGACCGCGCGCTCCACCGCCGGTTGAGCACCTGGACTTGAGGAATGCCAGCTGCAGGTGTATTCAGGAGCTTCGTCTTATGCTAGTTGACCAGTGGTTTCCTAGGGTTCGTGACGAGAGAGTAGCTCCCGATTTCTACTCTGTGCTTACGTGAACAGTGGTGTTGTTTTCAGGGCCCACAGACTGTGTTCACTCGAGGCTGTAGTCGCAGCTGGAGGAGAGCAGGTCCGCCCCCACCTCACCTACCTTCCAGGGCTCGCAGACCTTCTGGGGCGGTCTGGCTCGTATGTGGTACACTGGGTTCGTCAGTTCTATGCAGACCCGGACCACGAGTTCATTCACTTTGCGTTCACGGGCAGTCACTACTTGCTTTACTGTTCAGAGATCCGAGAGCTCTTTGGGTTGCCACAGTCTGCTACTCAGATTCACACTCTGTGCTATGACAGGACCGAGCCCCCAAGACGCCCTCACGGCGGATAGGACCCCTCTATAGACTTTGTTCGCCCCTGCTTCACAGCACCGTTCGGAGAGGGCTCGAGCCGTACACCGAAGGACCTCACTCCTACGGCCCGTCTCCTGAACGAGGTCATGAGGAGGACGCTGCTACCGCGTATTGGCTTCAGAGAGGGGATCACCAAGATCCAGCTTTGGCTACTCGCTCACCTTGTCAGGCAAGAGCAGTTCGACGTTTGGGACGTCATTCTTTCAGAGATGGAGGATACGATTACCGAGCGCATGAGAGGACACCGTCAGCTCCCGTACGCTCACTGGATCTCCTATCTTCTATTCAGGACTGCCAGTCACACCGGAGCCGGATCTCAGCTTGACCAGTCTCTTTCTTCATCTCCGACTATCTATCCGGCATATGACATGCGCCAGCTGACTGGACAGCGTAGGGATCAGCGAGCAGCACAGTCACCACCAGTACGTCAGAGGCCGCCAGCGCCAGAGACAGCTGAGCAGCAGGACGAGGCCATCAGGGCCGTTGCTGAGAGAGAGCTCGAGGACTTGGAGACCGAGCAGGGTTTTGTTGCTGAGGACCTTCCGTCCGACAGTACGGACGACGACTACGAGCCAGTGCCCAGGATGCCTCCATGTGCACACGACTCAGAGGCAGGTGGCTCCCACTCAGCTTTGCCCTTGACTGACCCAGCCCTAGTGGCTATTCTTGAGAGCATTCGGGACGAGCAGAGACGTCAGGCTCAGGAGCAGCAGAGGCTAGCCGAGGCTTAGGCAGTTCAATAGGCTCAGCAGACGGAGCGTCAGGATGCCATTCAGTAGCAGCTCCTTGTACTTCGGCAGCAGACTCTGTAGTTTATGGAGCGGATGACGAGTTTCATCGGTTTACCTTAGCCGCAGTCGCAGCAGCAGTTCAACGCCCCGGGTCCCTCGACCACTACTACTGCTCTTCAGATTCAGGGTCAATGGCAGCCGCAGATGCAGTTCCCTCAGTTCCAGTCCTCCTTGCAGCAGTCCACACAGTGGTTCACCACTTCTCCAAGGGATGGAGTGAGTTACACGCCGATTGTCACGGGTTTCACCCCGCTCCCGACAGAGCCGCCCTTCGCGACTACTACTTCGGTGACTCATGACCTCTCGGTGACTTTCAGCGAGCTCACAGGCCACCCTACGCCTCCTCAGTACCAGGTGCCTGTTACCACCACTACTACAGCTCTAGCGATCGGCATGTCTGACACTTTGCCGAGCTCAGTAGCGTCTTCAGAGCCGCCTGTGCCACTGAGTCAGCCTCCTCCAGTTACGACTTCACTTGAGGCTCCTGTGTCTGTCGCTCCGTCTACTTCATTTCCTCCAGTTTCTGAGCCTGCCCAAATAGTTCCAGTGACAGCTTCAGAGACAGTGACTCCAGAGTTTGTGCCAGAGACTGCTACACTTCCAGAGTCACAGGGTCCAGCCATAGTTTCTGAGGCACGGCCCGTAGACCCCATTTCAGAGTCCCAGCCGGTTGACACAGAGATACCTGAGCAGACCCAGACTGCTTCACCTTCACCTCCAGAGTCAGAGGGTCAGTCAGCTCAGAGTTCTTTGTCACACGAGGATGCGTTGCTTGCTCAGTTCGAGGTTCTTCCTCACACGTCTGCGCCCGACTCGTCTGCCTCCGTTCCACCTTACAACCCTTAGGTTTTGGTGCTTGACGCCAAAGGGGGAGAGAGCCCGGGTATAGTTTTAGGGGAAGCGTTGTGAGAGGGTTCTCGTTCTTTTGATGTGATATACTCTCATGCATATATGTTTATCTTTCATGCATTGTATGTGTGCTCGCTTGGACTTGTTTGACATGTTTTGTGGTCACTATTTCATATCATATATGACATGTCATGTTTATCGCTCATTTACTTGTGTTCATTTCATATCCTTTGTTAAATGAGCTATTTTTTCATGTACTTGTATTTCATTCTCATTCGTTAAGTACATGATGTTGGCATGGTTTGCATGAACTTGTAAAGGATAAAAGAAATGAGTTAGAGACAAGTTCATACAAACCATGCCAACATCATGTACTTAACGAATGAGAATGAAATACAAGTACATGAAAAAATAGCTCATTTAACAAAGGATATGAAATGAACACAAGTAAATGAGCGATAAACATGACATGTCATATATGATATGAAATAGTGACCACAAAACATGTCAAACAAGTCCAAGCGAGCACACATACAATGCATGAAAGATAAACATATATGCATGAGAGTATATCACATCAAAAGAACGAGAACCCTCTCACAACGCTTCCCCTAAAACTATACCCGGGCTCTCTCCCCCTTTGGCGTCAAGCACCAAAACCTAAGGGTTGTAAGGTGGAACGGAGGCAGACGAGTCGGGCGCAGACGTGTGAGGAAGAACCTCGAACTGAGCAAGCAACGCATCCTCGTGTGACAAAGAACTCTGAGCTGACTGACCCTCTGACTCTGGAGGTGAAGGTGAAGCAGTCTGGGTCTGCTCAGGTATCTCTGTGTCAACCGGCTGGGACTCTGAAATGGGGTCTACGGGCCGTGCCTCAGAAACTATGGCTGGACCCTGTGACTCTGGAAGTGTAGCAGTCTCTGGCACAAACTCTGGAGTCACTGTCTCTGAAGCTGTCACTGGAACTATTTGGGCAGGCTCAGAAACTGGAGGAAATGAAGTAGACGGAGCGACAGACACAGGAGCCTCAAGTGAAGTCGTAACTGGAGGAGGCTGACTCAGTGGCACAGGCGGCTCTGAAGACGCTACTGAGCTCGGCAAAGTGTCAGACATGCCGATCGCTAGAGCTGTAGTAGTGGTGGTAACAGGCACCTGGTACTGAGGAGGCGTAGGGTGGCCTGTGAGCTCGCTGAAAGTCACCGAGAGGTCATGAGTCACCGAAGTAGTAGTCGCGAAGGGCGGCTCTGTCGGGAGCGGGGTGAAACCCGTGACAATCGGCGTGTAACTCACTCCATCCCTTGGAGAAGTGGTGAACCACTGTGTGGACTGCTGCAAGGAGGACTGGAACTGAGGGAACTGCATCTGCGGCTGCCATTGACCCTGAATCTGAAGAGCAGTAGTAGTGGTCGAGGGACCCGGGGCGTTGAACTGCTGCTGCGACTGCGGCTAAGGTAAACCGATGAAACTCGTCATCCGCTCCATAAACTACAGAGTCTGCTGCCGAAGTACAAGGAGCTGCTACTGAATGGCATCCTGACGCTCCGTCTGCTGAGCCTATTGAACTGCCTAAGCCTCGGCTAGCCTCTGCTGCTCCTGAGCCTGACGTCTCTGCTCGTCCCGAATGCTCTCAAGAATAGCCACTAGGGCTGGGTCAGTCAAGGGCAAAGCTGAGTGGGAGCCACCTGCCTCTGAGTCGTGTGCACATGGAGGCATCCTGGGCACTGGCTCGTAGTCGTCGTCCGTACTGTCGGACGGAAGGTCCTCAGCAACAAAACCCTGCTCGGTCTCCAAGTCCTCGAGCTCTCTCTCAGCAACGGCCCTGATGGCCTCGTCCTGCTGCTCAGCTGTCTCTGGCGCTGGCGGCCTCTGACGTACTGGTGGTGACTGTGCTGCTCGCTGATCCCTACGCTGTCCAGTCAGCTGGCGCATGTCATATGCCGGATAGATAGTCGGAGATGAAGAAAGAGACTGGTCAAGCTGAGATCCGGCTCCGGTGTGACTGGCAGTCCTGAATAGAAGATAGGAGATCCAGTGAGCGTACGGGAGCTGACGGTGTCCTCTCATGCGCTCGGTAATCGTATCCTCCATCTCTGAAAGAATGACGTCCCAAACGTCGAACTGCTCTTGCCTGACAAGGTGAGCGAGTAGCCAAAGCTGGATCTTGGTGATCCCCTCTCTGAAGCCAATACGCGGTAGCAGCGTCCTCCTCATGACCTCGTTCAGGAGACGGGCCGTAGGAGTGAGGTCCTTCGGTGTACGGCTCGAGCCCTCTCCGAACGGTGCTGTGAAGCAGGGGCGAACAAAGTCTATAGAGGGGTCCTATCCGCCGTGAGGGCGTCTTGGGGGCTCGGTCCTGTCATAGCACAGAGTGTGAATCTGAGTAGCAGACTGTGGCAACCCAAAGAGCTCTCGGATCTCTGAACAGTAAAGCAAGTAGTGACTGCCCGTGAACGCAAAGTGAATGAACTCGTGGTCCGGGTCTGCATAGAACTGACGAACCCAGTGTACCACATACGAGCCAGACCGCCCCAGAAGGTCTGCGAGCCCTGGAAGGTAGGTGAGGTGGGGGCGGACCTGCTCTCCTCCAGCTGCGACTACAGCCTCGAGTGAACACAGTCTGTGGGCCCTGAAAACAACACCACTGTTCACGTAAGCACAGAGTAGAAATCGGGAGCTACTCTCTCGTCACGAACCCTAGGAAACCACTGGTCAACTAGCATAAGACGAAGCTCCTGAATACACCTGCAGCTGGCATTCCTCAAGTCCAGGTGCTCAACCGGCGGTGGAGCGCGCGGTCTAGGCGGGGGTCGAGCTCCTCACCTCGGTCCCTCGGGCCTGGGTGGCACCTCGGTCCGACGGTGAGAGGACCGATGACGTGGCTGCTCCTCTGGCTGGTCTGCCTGCTCCACTGGCTCTGCCTCCTTGGGCAGCTCAGGCTGCTCTGCTCGCTTGGCCTGCTCTGGCGTCTCAACCTCAGACTGCTGAGAAATCTGATGGCCGGCAATCATCATGGTGCCAGGCTGACCGCCGACCTATCTCTCGACCCTCTCGGCTACTGCGCGCTGCTCGGGACTCATGGTGGGAATCCGGAGAGCACCCGTGCTACCACCTCTCTCGGCTCGGTCGGCTGCTGCTGCAACTGCCTCTACCATCGCTCTGTCCCTCTCGTCACGGGTCCGCTTCTTCTTCTTCACTGCCATCACCTTGGACTTACCCTTGCCGGTGTCACGAGACGGCGGCGGGGGGTGGCGGAGGGTTTGCGGAAGAAGCCCCCACCGACGTTCTTGCACAGAACCATCTCTGCCGCTAAAAGAGACAACCTGTCGCTGATCAATCAGTCAACGAAAGTGCAACTGCAGAGAAACACTGCCAAGAACCCCACTGACAGAAGATCAACTGTCACTGCATAATCAGAACTCCCCCTGTCACTGAGAATCACTGCCCAAAGCTGACACTCGGGAGGCTTGGCCTCAATCCATACCCGCGGGCTTGGCCCCGGGTTTTCTATCACTGCCAAAAGAACCAAGCCAACATAGATGCCCAACTCGCTGCACGATAGAATAGAGAGAGATGGATACATATAAGCAGTATATTCTAGAGAAAAGAAAGGACCTAAACAGGCAGCAAGCAAGGAAAAGAGAAGAGATGAACGGTTGGCTACCTCAAACGATCGACGAAGCCCTGAAAAACAAGAAAAGCGACGGATTGCGGGGCACCACACAATCACGAAGAGAACGCTGCACGGCAAGATCACACTGCGGCTACACCAGGGAGAGACGCTGGGAAGGTAACAGCAGCGCGGCGGGGGGAAACGCAGAGTGGGCACGGCGAGTAGGGAGAGAACGCGTGCGCTGGAGGGAACGGCGGCATGGCGATAGTTGCGGCCCCCCAGCGCAGGCGGCGACAGCGACGCTGGACGCGGCCTCAGTGCGGGCGGCGGCAGCGGTGCGCGGCCCTAGCGCAAGCGGCGTCTGCGGCGCTGGATGAGGTGCGGCGACGCGGCGGTACGACGGTGCTGCGCGGCGGTGCGGCGCGGGCTGGTGGCGGCGCGGCAGTGCGCCGGTGCTGCTGGCAGTCTGGCACGGGGTGGTGATGGTGCTGCGGTACGGTGATGCGGCGCGGGCTCGAGGCAACGGTGGCGCTAGTGCTAGGGCTAGCGCAGCGGAACGGCGGCCGACGCGATTGAAAACGAGAAAGGAGAAATGGTGCGGGCCCCGTTTGTCGGTGAAGAAATTTATTGCGCCGTTTACGTAAGCATCGGACGCGTCAGATGCTTCCTCAAGTCACGTTCGATGACACACCAGAGAGCTCCCAGACTAGCCAAAGCCACATCGAACGCATCAGATGGGCCTACATCGGATGCACTGGGACTCCGATCCCACGTCGGACGCGACGTTACCACACCATCGGACACGACGGTCGCACTGTTCAGCACCGCTTGTGCATAGTGGACCATCGGACGCGACGCTGAGAGCATCCGATGCAACATCTGATGCTGCATTTTGCCCTGAAAAGGATTTTTCCTACGCGGCTCTTTCTCCCAACCAAGTTTCAGCTCAAATAAGAAGCAAATAAACACCAGTTGGAACCTAGTATGAGTGACCTCTCTCAAACCCTCAAAATTTCAAAATATTTTGCCTTAGGCTAGATATAATTTTACAAAAATAGTCGATAAAAAGGTGAGGAGACATCATGAGGCCATCACATAGGGTTTATGAACCATTAGGAGCGTCAAAAGCTCTCCCTATTGATGGACGAACTCAGCAGATGCTCAAACTTAGCCGAAGGGAAACGACAAAACAACACACATGCATATGCAATGCAATACAGAATTTGAATCTAGGTGCTTGTCAAGTTTGATCCAGGGTTAAGCTTCTTCACACGCTTTATGGGCGGTTATCTTAACCGTGTTAGACAAGCCTACATGAAAGGTAAATTAATTAAACATGACACATATTACAATGCAATGCAAGGGACAACACAAGCTCATTTTTTAGTGAAGTTGCTTAGATCAAGAACATTGAGCTCATTTCTCAACTTACAAAACCGGCTCTCATCTAAAGGTTTTGTGAAGATATCCGCCAATTGATCTTCCGTTCTAGCACTATCCAAAGATATATCTTTTTTAGCAACATGATCTCTAAGGAAGTGATGACAGATATCTATGTGCTTGGTGCGAGAGTGTTGGACCGGGTTGTTAGCAAGCTTTACCCGCGCAATCATTGTCACACAACAAAGGTACCTTCTCTAGAACTACACCATAGTCTAGCAAGGTTTGTTTCATGTAAAGGATTTGTGCACAACAAGAACTCGCGGTGATGTATTCCGCCTCGGTGGTTGACAAGGCAACACTATTTTCCTTTTTGGAGGACTAAGACACTAGTGATCTACCAAGCAAATGGCACCCTCCGGATGTGCTTTTTCTATCAATTTTGCAACCCGCGTAATCCGAATCGGAATACCCAACGAGTTGGAAGTTAGCTCCTTTGGGATACCAAAGGCCAATGCTTGGTGTGTGCTTTAGATACCTAAGGATTCTTTTGACGGCAACTAAGTGAGACTCCTTAGGATTAGCTTGAAATCTAGCACACATACACACACTAAACATGATGCGGGCCTAGATGCGGTTAAGTATAACAAGCTACCAATCATAGAACGGTAGAGAGTTTGATCAACCGAGTTACCTCCCTCATCTAGGTCGAGATGTCCATTGTAGGCATTGGTGTCTTGATGGGCTTGCATTCATCCATATTAAACCTTTTGAGAAGGTCCTTGGTGTACTTCTCTTGAGAGATGAAAGTCCCTTCTCTCAATTGTTTTACTTGAAAACCAAGGAAGAATGTAAGCTCCCCAATCATAGACATTTTGAACCCCTTCGACATCAAGTCACCAAATTCTTTGCAATAGTCTTCATTTGTTGAGCCGAAGATGATATCATCAACATAAACTTGACAAATGAAGATCTCTCCATCAACCTTCTTGGTGAATAGTGTGGTGTCCACCTTCCCAATGGTGAAGCCCTTCTCAATGAAGAAATCCCGAAGGCGCTCATACCAAGCTCTTGGGGCTTGCTTGAGCCCATATAGCGCTTTGGACAACCTATAAACATGATTAGGATATCTAGGGTCTTCAAACCCGGGAGGTTGATCAATATAGACTAGTTCATTTATGAAGCCATTTAAAAATGCACTTTTAACATCCATTTAATATAATTTCATGTCATGATGAGATGCATATGCAAGGAGGATACAGATGGCTTTAAGTCTTGCAACCGGTGCAAAGGTCTCTCCAAAATCCAAACTTTCAATTTGAGAGAACCCCTTTGCCATTAGTCTTGCCTTGTTCCTCACAACAACACCTTGATCATTTTGCTTGTTGCGGAACACCCACTTGGTTCCAATGACTCTTGCGCCTTTAGGTCGCTCTTCAAGTGTCCATACTTGATTGCGGGTGAAGTTATTCAATTCTTCATGCATGGCATTCACCCAATCCGGATCCTTGAGAGCTTCATCTATGGTGGTAAGCTCAAAACAAGAGACAAAGGAGTGATGTTCAATAAATGAAGCAAGTTTTTGAGAGCGGGTCATTACACCCCTTGTTGGAATCCCTATGATGAGATCTTGTGGATGTGCTTGAAGTAGAGGAGTTGTTCTTGTTTCAACCACTTGGGGAGGAGGTTGTGGAGCATCAACATATTGTGCTTGATTCACCATTTGCTCATGGGAGATATGAGTATCTTCATTTGGTTCTCTCCTATCTTTATCATCATCTTGTGGCACATTTGATGAAGAGGGCTTGTCATTGATTTGTACATCATCATCCTCTTTTGGCTTGATTGCTCCAACCGGCATGTTCTTCATGGCCCTCCCTCAATGGTTCATCACCTACATCATCAAGATTCTCATGTGCTCCTTGGGAGCCGTTAGATTCATTGAACTCCACATCATATGTTTCTTCTACCAAGCCGGTGGCATGGTTGAATACTCGATATGCTTTGGACTTCAATGAGTAACCAACAAGAAAGCCAATATCACAACGTCTTTGAAACTTTCCTAGGTGTTGTTGCTTCTTGTAGATGTAGCACTTGCAACCAAACACCCGGAAGAATGAAATATCCGGCTTCTTGTCGTTGAGTAATTCATAGGGGGTCTTCCCAAGTAGCCGGTGAGAAAATAGGCGGTTGGATGCATAGCATGCGGTGTTGATTGCCTCTGCCCAAAACCTCTCCGGTGTGTTGTACTCATCAAGCATTGTTCTTGCAAGGGTGATCAATGTCCGGTTCTTTCTCTCTACTACACCCATTTTGTTGCGTAGTGTAAGTTGATGAGACTTCATGCTTGATCCCCACTTCATCATAATAAATTTCAATGTTTGTGTTGTCAAACTCTTTACCATTGTCACTTCTTATCTTCTTGATCTTCACATCAAACTCATTTTGTGCTCTTGGCAAACTTCTTGAATGAAGCGGCAACTTCGGATTTATCATGAAGAAAGAACACCTGAGTGTATCTTGTATAATCATCAACAATCACTAGACAATAGAGGCTGCCTCCCAAGCTTGCATATGTGGAATGAGGACACTCAAGAAACTATTGAAGAAATGAATTGGTTAGAGGGTTGAAGGATGTCAAATTTGAGAAGGGACAAGCCTTGGCCG
>JAHUYU010003445.1:0-12514 GCA_030439765.1 Tripidium arundinaceum | reverse complement strand
CCTTGAAGGATTTGGTTTCTAGGGTGAAAATATGTTGTATCCTTTAATGGTTGGATCACTGTAATGACGTGCGCATGCAAGGTTTTTTCTTTCTTTTGGAGGTATTGTTTTTGGAGAGCCTTCATCTCGGTCCAAGTGCTACTACAGTGGCAAGCAGAATTGTAGACTACGTTGTGTGTTGTACCTCGCTATGGCATGATAGATGCCATGCCATCTTTCTTTAATTTTCATAGGTTATGTATAACTTAGCTGTGTAGATGCTACGAGTGATCTTATTATAATAGTTAACTTGATGTAATTGTCTGTGATCAATAAAGATAGTTTTTATGAAAAATTATGGATAAATAAAAAGACCTATGTCATTAGGAGATTTATAGGGCTAAATTTATTCAGAGGTCAAGTAGACAAAGCGGTTTATTCGGAGTTGATCTGTTTGAAATATGGTCAGCCCCAATAGGAAAGTGGTCTAGACTTCTGATTCGACGGGCCAGGACGATGGATTAAAAGCGAGCCGTTTTTCCTAGCCCAGTAGATCTCGTAGTCATGTCTTGTCGGACAGTTGCGGCCTCGATCGCTGGCCGTATCCCGGCCGCTGGAAATCTGCGTGTGCAAGCACGAGGGTTTCTATTGCGGCGGGGTTTTCTTCGTGCGGCCGTAGCACGTGACAAGCAGACCCTCCTGTGCACTGGCGGAGCTACGTTGGGGCCATAGAGGGCCATGGCCCTCCCCTTGCCGAGGGCGGATCCAGCGTGGGGGCAGGGGGGGCTCGAGCACTTGGAGCCCCCACGCAGCCCCCTCTCCATTTTTTCCGCCATGGCCAAGAGCTTGGTGTTGCTGGAGGTTGAAGAAGGCTCTATTTCGCGTTTTGAGCCAGTTAGGCAGTAAAGGCCGGGTGATGATGGCCCTCCTTTAGCATATTGTTGGGCTTTGTGTCTATTTTTCGCTCAACAATTGGCCCAGCAAGAAATCCCAATTTTATAGCCCATCCCCATGACCCATCCGGTGGCCAAGGCCAACCCTATCCATCCATCCAACTCCCGTGCGTGCGAGCAGAGGGCGACGGCGGACGGCGCGAGCGCGAGTCAGGCAGCCAGCCACCACGCGCCAGGGGCAAGCAGCGAGCATCGCCGCCGCCGCGTGACCGCCCGCGGCCTGCCGCTCCCCGTCGCCGCCCAGTGCCGACTGACGACTTCCGCTGCGGCGCAGCCGACTGCCGTCTCCGTCTGCCGAGGCCCGAGGAGCGGAGGGCCAAGGCAGCCGTCTCCGTCTCCGTTTGGCCCCTGCTTGCTTTCAGCGCTAGCTCCGCCACTGCTCCCGCGACCGCGAGCTCGCGGCGGATCCAACGACCGATCGATCCGTCATCCTCAGTTCCTCATCCCTCTGGGCATCCGGATTCCGGCGAGCGGAGGAAGGCGTCATGAAAGCTGCGGAGGACGCAACGCGCTGCCCTGAGATCCCCCGGTGGTGCCCTCGCTGCGCCGGGCCACTCTCCAAGGACATGGTGAACCCACGCCCCCAGATCGCCTCCTCCATCTTGCCCATGATGCTGTTGCTACCTGCCGGGTCGCGCTGCCTCTGCGGCAACCCATCTGTTTGTTTCGTCTAACCTGCTGTTGCCGCTGCTAGCGGTTGTTGATTCTCCGCCTGCTAATTCGGGCGGTTGACCGTGCTAGCGATTTTTTTGGTTGTCTACTGACCTTGATTATAGCCCGACTCAGTTGTGCGAGTAGTTGCTGCTTCGATGCGCCTATGTTCGTGAGCGTAGTTAGTTTGCACAAATTGAAATTGGCAGCTCGGCAGGGGATTTATTATGGAGTTGGAGGATGGATAGGGTTGGCCTTGGCCACCGGATGGGTCATGGGGATGGGCTATAAAATTGGGATTTCTTGCTGGGCCAATTGTTGAGCGAAAAATAGACACAAAGCCCAACAATATGCTAAAGGAGGGCCATCATCACCCGGCCTTTACTGCCTAACTGGCTCAAAACGCGAAATAGAGCCTTCTTCAACCTCCAGCAACACCAAGCTCTTGGCCATGGCGGAAAAAATGGAGAGGGGGCTGCGTGGGGGCTCCAAGTGCTCGAGCCCCCCCTGCCCCCACGCTGGATCCGCCCTCGGCAAGGGGAGGGCCATGGCCCTCTATGGCCCCAACGTAGCTCCGCCAGTGCACAGGAGGGTCTGCTTGTCACGTGCTACGGCCGCACGAAGAAAACCCCGCCGCAATAGAAACCCTCGTGCTTGCACACGCAGATTTCCAGCGGCCGGGATACGGCCAGCGATCGAGGCCGCAACTGTCCGACAAGACATGACTACGAGATCTACTGGGCTAGGAAAAACGGCTCGCTTTTAATCCATCGTCCTGGCCCGTCGAATCAGAAGTCTAGACCACTTTCCTATTGGGGCTGACCATATTTCAAACAGATCAACTCCGAATAAACCGCTTTGTCTACTTGACCTCTGAATAAATTTAGCCCTATAAATCTCCTAATGACATAGGTCTTTTTATTTATCCATAATTTTTCATAAAAACTATCTTTATTGATCACAGACAATTACATCAAGTTAACTATTATAATAAGATCACTCGTAGCATCTACACAGCTAAGTTATACATAACCTATGAAAATTAAAGAAAGATGGCATGGCATCTATCATGCCATAGCGAGGTACAACACACAACGTAGTCTACAATTCTGCTTGCCACTGTAGTAGCACTTGGACCGAGATGAAGGCTCTCCAAAAACAATACCTCCAAAAGAAAGAAAAAACCTTGCATGCGCACGTCATTACAGTGATCCAACCATTAAAGGATACAACATATTTTCACCCTAGAAACCAAATCCTTCAAAGTCCAAAACAAACTTTAGCAAGGCTAATGTCAGGTACAACTAGCTAAGGTCTGACCTAGCAATGTCTCCTTAGAATTGAGGAACTGGTACCACTTCATCATATGCCCTAGAAAAGACCACAAAAAGTCAATTTAATTCCTCGTAGGCATTTAGGACACAATAGAGAACCCGGATCAAGTCTTCACTACACATGATTTTAAGTTATTTGTGCTCTAAATTTGTATAAATGTTAGCATTTATAGAAAATGCCTAAGCGAGATGATAATGCTAGACACTTCTCTAGCGAGTCAGTTATAATCTTAAAACATGTGCCACAACCAATAGAGAGGGCGTTTCGATCTATCTAGAAATCCTTTGTTGTCACTAGCGGTCATAACCTCTCATTGAAACTATTACAAAGATGTTCATCGATGATGAGGTCCAAACCGCTTGGCCTTTGATATATTCATATATAGCAACTGTCGCACTTCTTTTATTAAATGCAAGTGCTTGCATCAACAAGTGTTGTGCCTCATGAACCTATAAGAAAATTAAATGGGGAGTAAAAGATAACAATAGAGAAATGCATTTTCTCACTAGTGTTTTTTACGACGACTAGCTATTTGATAGAAGAGCTCGAGCTAGCAAACTCTATACTGCCCTATTCATAGGAATGCCTCTTCTAGGGCATATGATGAAGTGGTACCAGTTCCTCAATTCTAAGGAGACATTGCTAGGTCAGACCTTAGCTAGTTGTACCTGACATTAGCCTTGCTAAAGTTTGTTTTGGACTTTGAAGGATTTGGTTTCTAGGGTGAAAATATGTTGTATCCTTTAATGGTTGGATCACTGTAATGACGTGCGCATGCAAGGTTTTTTCTTTCTTTTGGAGGTATTGTTTTTGGAGAGCCTTCATCTCGGTCCAAGTGCTACTACAGTGGCAAGCAGAATTGTAGACTACGTTGTGTGTTGTACCTCGCTATGGCATGATAGATGCCATGCCATCTTTCTTTAATTTTCATAGGTTATGTATAACTTAGCTGTGTAGATGCTACGAGTGATCTTATTATAATAGTTAACTTGATGTAATTGTCTGTGATCAATAAAGATAGTTTTTATGAAAAATTATGGATAAATAAAAAGACCTATGTCATTAGGAGATTTATAGGGCTAAATTTATTCAGAGGTCAAGTAGACAAAGCGGTTTATTCGGAGTTGATCTGTTTGAAATATGGTCAGCCCCAATAGGAAAGTGGTCTAGACTTCTGATTCGACGGGCCAGGACGATGGATTAAAAGCGAGCCGTTTTTCCTAGCCCAGTAGATCTCGTAGTCATGTCTTGTCGGACAGTTGCGGCCTCGATCGCTGGCCGTATCCCGGCCGCTGGAAATCTGCGTGTGCAAGCACGAGGGTTTCTATTGCGGCGGGGTTTTCTTCGTGCGGCCGTAGCACGTGACAAGCAGACCCTCCTGTGCACTGGCGGAGCTACGTTGGGGCCATAGAGGGCCATGGCCCTCCCCTTGCCGAGGGCGGATCCAGCGTGGGGGCAGGGGGGGCTCGAGCACTTGGAGCCCCCACGCAGCCCCCTCTCCATTTTTTCCGCCATGGCCAAGAGCTTGGTGTTGCTGGAGGTTGAAGAAGGCTCTATTTCGCGTTTTGAGCCAGTTAGGCAGTAAAGGCCGGGTGATGATGGCCCTCCTTTAGCATATTGTTGGGCTTTGTGTCTATTTTT
This sequence comes from Tripidium arundinaceum, assembly GCA_030439765.1. Taxonomy (NCBI): domain Eukaryota; kingdom Viridiplantae; phylum Streptophyta; class Magnoliopsida; order Poales; family Poaceae; genus Tripidium; species Tripidium arundinaceum. Next base: position 7,955 of record JAHUYU010003445.1, on the reverse strand, counting down.
CGCTCAACAATTGGCCCAGCAAGAAATCCCAATTTTATAGCCCATCCCCATGACCCATCCGGTGGCCAAGGCCAACCCTATCCATCCTCCAACTCCATAATAAATCCCCTGCCGAGCTGCCAATTTCAATTTGTGCAAACTAACTACGCTCACGAACATAGGCGCATCGAAGCAGCAACTACTCGCACAACTGAGTCGGGCTATAATCAAGGTCAGTAGACAACCAAAAAAATCGCTAGCACGGTCAACCGCCCGAATTAGCAGGCGGAGAATCAACAACCGCTAGCAGCGGCAACAGCAGGTTAGACGAAACAAACAGATGGGTTGCCGCAGAGGCAGCGCGACCCGGCAGGTAGCAACAGCATCATGGGCAAGATGGAGGAGGCGATCTGGGGGCGTGGGTTCACCATGTCCTTGGAGAGTGGCCCGGCGCAGCGAGGGCACCACCGGGGGATCTCAGGGCAGCGCGTTGCGTCCTCCGCAGCTTTCATGACGCCTTCCTCCGCTCGCCGGAATCCGGATGCCCAGAGGGATGAGGAACTGAGGATGACGGATCGATCGGTCGTTGGATCCGCCGCGAGCTCGCGGTCGCGGGAGCAGTGGCGGAGCTAGCGCTGAAAGCAAGCAGGGGCCAAACGGAGACGGAGACGGCTGCCTTGGCCCTCCGCTCCTCGGGCCTCGGCAGACGGAGACGGCAGTCGGCTGCGCCGCAGCGGAAGTCGTCAGTCGGCACTGGGCGGCGACGGGGAGCGGCAGGCCGCGGGCGGTCACGCGGCGGCGGCGATGCTCGCTGCTTGCCCCTGGCGCGTGGTGGCTGGCTGCCTGACTCGCGCTCGCGCCGTCCGCCGTCGCCCTCTGCTCGCACGCACGGGAGTTGGATGGATGGATAGGGTTGGCCTTGGCCACCGGATGGGTCATGGGGATGGGCTATAAAATTGGGATTTCTTGCTGGGCCAATTGTTGAGCGAAAAATAGACACAAAGCCCAACAATATGCTAAAGGAGGGCCATCATCACCCGGCCTTTACTGCCTAACTGGCTCAAAACGCGAAATAGAGCCTTCTTCAACCTCCAGCAACACCAAGCTCTTGGCCATGGCGGAAAAAATGGAGAGGGGGCTGCGTGGGGGCTCCAAGTGCTCGAGCCCCCCCTGCCCCCACGCTGGATCCGCCCTCGGCAAGGGGAGGGCCATGGCCCTCTATGGCCCCAACGTAGCTCCGCCAGTGCACAGGAGGGTCTGCTTGTCACGTGCTACGGCCGCACGAAGAAAACCCCGCCGCAATAGAAACCCTCGTGCTTGCACACGCAGATTTCCAGCGGCCGGGATACGGCCAGCGATCGAGGCCGCAACTGTCCGACAAGACATGACTACGAGATCTACTGGGCTAGGAAAAACGGCTCGCTTTTAATCCATCGTCCTGGCCCGTCGAATCAGAAGTCTAGACCACTTTCCTATTGGGGCTGACCATATTTCAAACAGATCAACTCCGAATAAACCGCTTTGTCTACTTGACCTCTGAATAAATTTAGCCCTATAAATCTCCTAATGACATAGGTCTTTTTATTTATCCATAATTTTTCATAAAAACTATCTTTATTGATCACAGACAATTACATCAAGTTAACTATTATAATAAGATCACTCGTAGCATCTACACAGCTAAGTTATACATAACCTATGAAAATTAAAGAAAGATGGCATGGCATCTATCATGCCATAGCGAGGTACAACACACAACGTAGTCTACAATTCTGCTTGCCACTGTAGTAGCACTTGGACCGAGATGAAGGCTCTCCAAAAACAATACCTCCAAAAGAAAGAAAAAACCTTGCATGCGCACGTCATTACAGTGATCCAACCATTAAAGGATACAACATATTTTCACCCTAGAAACCAAATCCTTCAAAGTCCAAAACAAACTTTAGCAAGGCTAATGTCAGGTACAACTAGCTAAGGTCTGACCTAGCAATGTCTCCTTAGAATTGAGGAACTGGTACCACTTCATCATATGCCCTAGAAGAGGCATTCCTATGAATAGGGCAGTATAGAGTTTGCTAGCTCGAGCTCTTCTATCAAATAGCTAGTCGTCGTAAAAAACACTAGTGAGAAAATGCATTTCTCTATTGTTATCTTTTACTCCCCATTTAATTTTCTTATAGGTTCATGAGGCACAACACTTGTTGATGCAAGCACTTGCATTTAATAAAAGAAGTGCGACAGTTGCTATATATGAATATATCAAAGGCCAAGCGGTTTGGACCTCATCATCGATGAACATCTTTGTAATAGTTTCAATGAGAGGTTATGACCGCTAGTGACAACAAAGGATTTCTAGATAGATCGAAACGCCCTCTCTATTGGTTGTGGCACATGTTTTAAGATTATAACTGACTCGCTAGAGAAGTGTCTAGCATTATCATCTCGCTTAGGCATTTTCTATAAATGCTAACATTTATACAAATTTAGAGCACAAATAACTTAAAATCATGTGTAGTGAAGACTTGATCCGGGTTCTCTATTGTGTCCTAAATGCCTACGAGGAATTAAATTGACTTTTTGTGGTCTTTTCTAGGGCATATGATGAAGTGGTACCAGTTCCTCAATTCTAAGGAGACATTGCTAGGTCAGACCTTAGCTAGTTGTACCTGACATTAGCCTTGCTAAAGTTTGTTTTGGACTTTGAAGGATTTGGTTTCTAGGGTGAAAATATGTTGTATCCTTTAATGGTTGGATCACTGTAATGACGTGCGCATGCAAGGTTTTTTCTTTCTTTTGGAGGTATTGTTTTTGGAGAGCCTTCATCTCGGTCCAAGTGCTACTACAGTGGCAAGCAGAATTGTAGACTACGTTGTGTGTTGTACCTCGCTATGGCATGATAGATGCCATGCCATCTTTCTTTAATTTTCATAGGTTATGTATAACTTAGCTGTGTAGATGCTACGAGTGATCTTATTATAATAGTTAACTTGATGTAATTGTCTGTGATCAATAAAGATAGTTTTTATGAAAAATTATGGATAAATAAAAAGACCTATGTCATTAGGAGATTTATAGGGCTAAATTTATTCAGAGGTCAAGTAGACAAAGCGGTTTATTCGGAGTTGATCTGTTTGAAATATGGTCAGCCCCAATAGGAAAGTGGTCTAGACTTCTGATTCGACGGGCCAGGACGATGGATTAAAAGCGAGCCGTTTTTCCTAGCCCAGTAGATCTCGTAGTCATGTCTTGTCGGACAGTTGCGGCCTCGATCGCTGGCCGTATCCCGGCCGCTGGAAATCTGCGTGTGCAAGCACGAGGGTTTCTATTGCGGCGGGGTTTTCTTCGTGCGGCCGTAGCACGTGACAAGCAGACCCTCCTGTGCACTGGCGGAGCTACGTTGGGGCCATAGAGGGCCATGGCCCTCCCCTTGCCGAGGGCGGATCCAGCGTGGGGGCAGGGGGGGCTCGAGCACTTGGAGCCCCCACGCAGCCCCCTCTCCATTTTTTCCGCCATGGCCAAGAGCTTGGTGTTGCTGGAGGTTGAAGAAGGCTCTATTTCGCGTTTTGAGCCAGTTAGGCAGTAAGGCCGGGTGATGATGGCCCTCCTTTAGCATATTGTTGGGCTTTGTGTCTATTTTTCGCTCAACAATTGGCCCAGCAAGAAATCCCAATTTTATAGCCCATCCCCATGACCCATCCGGTGGCCAAGGCCAACCCTATCCATCCATCCAACTCCATAATAAATCCCCTGCCGAGCTGCCAATTTCAATTTGTGCAAACTAACTACGCTCACGAACATAGGCGCATCGAAGCAGCAACTACTCGCACAACTGAGTCGGGCTATAATCAAGGTCAGTAGACAACCAAAAAAATCGCTAGCACGGTCAACCGCCCGAATTAGCAGGCGGAGAATCAACAACCGCTAGCAGCGGCAACAGCAGGTTAGACGAAACAAACAGATGGGTTGCCGCAGAGGCAGCGCGACCCGGCAGGTAGCAACAGCATCATGGGCAAGATGAGGAGGCGATCTGGGGGCGTGGGTTCACCATGTCCTTGGAGAGTGGCCCGGCGCAGCGAGGGCACCACCGGGGGATCTCAGGGCAGCGCGTTGCGTCCTCCGCAGCTTTCATGACGCCTTCCTCCGCTCGCCGGAATCCGGATGCCCAGAGGGATGAGGAACTGAGGATGACGGATCGATCGGTCGTTGGATCCGCCGCGAGCTCGCGGTCGCGGGAGCAGTGGCGGAGCTAGCGCTGAAAGCAAGCAGGGGCCAAACGGAGACGGAGACGGCTGCCTTGGCCCTCCGCTCCTCGGGCCTCGGCAGACGGAGACGGCAGTCGGCTGCGCCGCAGCGGAAGTCGTCAGTCGGCACTGGGCGGCGACGGGGAGCGGCAGGCCGCGGGCGGTCACGCGGCGGCGGCGATGCTCGCTGCTTGCCCCTGGCGCGTGGTGGCTGGCTGCCTGACTCGCGCTCGCGCCGTCCGCCGTCGCCCTCTGCTCGCACGCACGGGAGTTGGATGGATGGATAGGGTTGGCCTTGGCCACCGGATGGGTCATGGGGATGGGCTATAAAATTGGATTTCTTGCTGGGCCAATTGTTGAGCGAAAAATAGACACAAAGCCCAACAATATGCTAAAGGAGGGCCATCATCACCCGGCCTTTACTGCCTAACTGGCTCAAAACGCGAAATAGAGCCTTCTTCAACCTCCAGCAACACCAGCTCTTGGCCATGGCGGAAAAAATGGAGAGGGGGCTGCGTGGGGGCTCCAAGTGCTCGAGCCCCCCCTGCCCCCACGCTGGATCCGCCCTCGGCAAGGGGAGGGCCATGGCCCTCTATGGCCCCAACGTAGCTCCGCCAGTGCACAGGAGGGTCTGCTTGTCACGTGCTACGGCCGCACGAAGAAAACCCCGCCGCAATAGAAACCCTCGTGCTTGCACACGCAGATTTCCAGCGGCCGGGATACGGCCAGCGATCGAGGCCGCAACTGTCCGACAAGACATGACTACGAGATCTACTGGGCTAGGAAAAACGGCTCGCTTTTAATCCATCGTCCTGGCCCGTCGAATCAGAAGTCTAGACCACTTTCCTATTGGGGCTGACCATATTTCAAACAGATCAACTCCGAATAAACCGCTTTGTCTACTTGACCTCTGAATAAATTTAGCCCTATAAATCTCCTAATGACATAGGTCTTTTATTTATCCATAATTTTTCATAAAAACTATCTTTATTGATCACAGACAATTACATCAAGTTAACTATTATATAAGATCACTCGTAGCATCTACACAGCTAAGTTATACATAACCTATGAAAATTAAAGAAAGATGGCATGGCATCTATCATGCCATAGCGAGGTACAACACACAACGTAGTCTACAATTCTGCTTGCCACTGTAGTAGCACTTGGACCGAGATGAAGGCTCTCCAAAAACAATACCTCCAAAAGAAAGAAAAAACCTTGCATGCGCACGTCATTACAGTGATCCAACCATTAAAGGATACAACATATTTTCACCCTAGAAACCAAATCCTTCAAAGTCCAAAACAAACTTTAGCAAGGCTAATGTCAGGTACAACTAGCTAAGGTCTGACCTAGCAATGTCTCCTTAGAATTGAGGAACTGGTACCACTTCATCATATGCCCTAGAAAAGACCACAAAAAGTCAATTTAATTCCTCGTAGGCATTTAGGACACAATAGAGAACCCGGATCAAGTCTTCACTACACATGATTTTAAGTTATTTGTGCTCTAAATTTGTATAAATGTTAGCATTTATAGAAAATGCCTAAGCGAGATGATAATGCTAGACACTTCTCTAGCGAGTCAGTTATAATCTTAAAACATGTGCCACAACCAATAGAGAGGGCGTTTCGATCTATCTAGAAATCCTTTGTTGTCACTAGCGGTCATAACCTCTCATTGAAACTATTACAAAGATGTTCATCGATGATGAGGTCCAAACCGCTTGGCCTTTGATATATTCATATATAGCAACTGTCGCACTTCTTTTATTAAATGCAAGTGCTTGCATCAACAAGTGTTGTGCCTCATGAACCTATAAGAAAATTAAATGGGGAGTAAAAGATAACATAGAGAAATGCATTTTCTCACTAGTGTTTTTTACGACGACTAGCTATTTGATAGAAGAGCTCGAGCTAGCAAACTCTATACTGCCCTATTCATAGGAATGCCTCTTCTATTAGAAAGGTTGGTCATTTGACATCTGCTATCACATGTTGCAAGGAAAAAGCTTAGAAAAATAAGGTTTGTGATGAATATGACCAAGGATAATGCATGGACGCAGACATGCTTTATATAGATTATAGTGTTTGCTTTTAAATGGTCCTTAACTTGATGTGGACAATTCCTTAGCAAAATCCCACCACTTGAGCATTTCCTGCAAATGCCATAATCTACATAAGTTTATAGAGTCGATAAGTTAAATTCTACATAGGAGAGCCTTGATTTAGGTTTTCCAGAGAGGTCCTAGGTGCATATGATTCATTACCTTGTTTTTATATGTCATATTGTTGTCGAGAGGAACTAAGGTAAGTAGCGACGTGCATAAAGAGAAGTGTGCCACTGTTGAGTAAGTCATACTACTCCGCCCCATAAAATATATTTAACGATCTATACAGTGATACTAATTATATAACATAAATATTAATATAATTTATATATATTTGGTCAAAGTTAAACATGTCTGACTTTTTGGGAAGCGAGAATGACACTTTTTATGGGACACAGGGAGTAAGTGATCGACATAGTTAAGTCCCGTCACTATTGAGTATACGAGATGATGGACTTATAACTAAGCTAATCACTTTTCATCGTAAAAGTGGTGGGCACTATGCCCACCTCTTATGATGAGTCATTGGTGATGCCTCCGAGATGACTGGGCAATATGCATGCCTACACAGTAGCGTGTTATTCACCATTACGGTTAAGCTATTTCATGTTGTGGGAGTAAATGGTGCTAATATTTTCTTATGGGGTTAATAGGTTGGTTGTTTCACACAAACCGAGCTAGTAAAATGGAGTTCACCATTACTGGTCAGCTATTTTCATGTAGTGGGAGTAAATGGTGCCAACATTTTGTTATGGGGTTAATAAGTTGGTTGTTTGACACAAATCGAGCTAGTAGAATGGACTTCTTCCTATGGCATGGCACAAATTGTCATACTTTGGCAACATTGGTTAGCTACATCGTATTACCTATGCATAGGTAACTCACTCAGATCACAAACAACTAACTGATGGGCTTTACGCCGAATGTAGTGTTAGGGTAGATCAGAGATAGAATTGGGAAGGGGGATAGAATCAGGGAGCACGCAAGGGAGCAAGTAGGGGAGAACTGAACGAGGACGGCTCTATTAGAATTTGATTGTTTTCTTAATTGTTGTTCACTCCTTCAATTCCTCACCCTCTCCTTAAGTATTACAGCAATGGATAGTATTACAACTACTGCCACTCAGGGCCAGAGTATCGGACGCTGGGTTGGGCCTTGCGCGTGGTACGCCACGGTTCCTCTGTTGCTGGGCCGTTTGCTTCTGTTGTCGGTCCAGCAAGAGTGCCTTCAGCTGTTGCCACCGATGGTGCTCCAGTGCTGCTAACATCCCCTGCCCGATAAGAAGCTGCTTGTCCCCGAGCAAGCGTGTAGGATCTCTGGTTAGCCTAGGGGGGTGAATAGGCCTATTAAAAAATCAACTCAAACAAAAGTTAAATTCACCCGCGGCACTGCCGCTCTGGGACAGTGGCACTGTCGCACCTACAGGAAAGATTTGGTCACAGTTCAAAAATTATCCAACAAAATTTAGATCGGGCAAATTTCTTAGCTTCCTGCAGTGTAGGAGTTCACAGATCAATAGCTGAAAGTGGTAAGAACACCACACACAAGTAGATCGGCCTTAAACCCTAGAAATCACCTCAACAACAGTGAAATACAAGTGAAGTAAATCAAGCACACGGTGA
>JAHUYU010000999.1:0-16834 GCA_030439765.1 Tripidium arundinaceum | reverse complement strand
AGAAAGGAGGTGTGGTGTGGTGTGTGAGTGCTGATGAGTGGGTCCCGGGTGTGTGTGTGTGTGTGACACCTCACAGATGCATGTTATAGTTGTCGGCGTGTTCTGATAGACAGTCCGTCCTGGGCGTCGGATGCAACGTCAGTGCTCAACTGAGTCTGACAGGCTGGCTGACTATGCAAAAGTTTCAACGGACAATCCGTCATGATTGACGGACACTCCGCCAAACTGTGCAAGGTTTGGTTTTGTTCAGTTTCTTCACCTTTTGGTTTTAAAACTTGAAACTGAAATGCATAAAGTGCCCAAAAAGTGTAGAACTATTATGCATGTTTTTCAAACATGAATTTTTAGATGCATATTATGCTTAATGCTTGTGAAAAAATTTGGCATGTTTGGGTCGTGACAGTGGTGCTCGCGTCCGGCTACCCGCTCGCCGCCCCGCACAGTGAGCTCTGAGGTAATCAAAATTAGCTTTGGATGTTCTCAAATTATTGTCAAATTTGGGTTGTACAAACTTAAGTAAATGTAGGTGGTATATTCTAGAACTTTATATGGCCCGTTGTAGTACTTGTTCATTGACAAATAGTGTTCTTACATAGAATACGTTGTGCACCTGCACATTGTTTTTTATTAGGACTTATACAACCAAATTAGGGGACAATGTACACTACGAACAAAGTAGTAACGGCTGATGGTTGTTGGCATCATTACACTCAACCTCGAGTAAAACGACGAGGATGGTAATCCATGTGCATGTCCGTAGCAGGTGAAACAACTCTTTCTGGGAAGAATCTTATAGCCTGAGTATTGTGCAGGTGCCCATGGTTAGTGAACACAATGTCGGACAACCCGTGGAGGCAATTGCTGTCATGGATCGAGTAGAAGTTGTATCAATTACCAAAAGTTTGCCCTCAGCAGGCATATCAGGTTGTGGACCATGTCAGTTTCGTTACTATAAATGCATTATTTTAACACGGAGGTGAATGTGGCTAACTACACAATTAATTGTTTTGTAGGTTGGATATGCTCTCATGGTCTCCCCCGAGAGTCAAAAACAGTGAGAGTGCATTCCTCTACGATGATGTCAAAAAGGACATAATGGTTGCTGCATTCATAATGTCCCCATGAAAAATAGCTGGGCTGAACCATTGAACATGTAATGGACTACAAAATGAGGTAATTGCAACAAAGTTACATGGCATTTTGTAGGCTACAAGTATGAAGGATATCTGACTTGTTAAACAACAAGCCCTTTGTTAATTCATCTAACATCGATCACTGGCCGGGTTTAAGCAGCCCATCTCAACCTACATGCGAGGACCTCCAACCTACAAAACAATTAATTGTGTAGTTAGCCACATTCACCTCCGTGTTAAAATAATGCATTTATAGTAACGAAACTGACATGGTCCACAACCTGATATGCCTGCTGAGGGCAAACTTTTGGTAATTGATACAACTTCTACTCGATCCATGACAGCAATTGCCTCCACGGGTTGTCCGACATTGTGTTCACTAACCATGGGCACCTGCACAATACTCAGGCTATAAGATTCTTCCCAGAAAGAGTTGTTTCACCTGCTACGGACATGCACATGGATTACCATCCTCGTCGTTTTACTCGAGGTTGAGTGTAATGATGCCAACAACCATCAGCCGTTACTACTTTGTTCGTAGTGTACATTGTCCCCTAATTTGGTTGTATAAGTCCTAATAAAAAACAATGTGCAGGTGCACAACGTATTCTATGTAAGAACACTATTTGTCAATGAACAAGTACTACAACGGGCCATATAAAGTTCTAGAATATACCACCTACATTTACTTAAGTTTGTACAACCCAAATTTGACAATAATTTGAGAACATCCAAAGCTAATTTTGATTACCTCAGAGCTCACTGTGCGGGGCGGCGAGCGGGTAGCCGGACGCGAGCACCACTGTCACGACCCAAACATGCCAAATTTTTTCACAAGCATTAAGCATAATATGCATCTAAAAATTCATGTTTGAAAAACATGCATAATAGTTCTACACTTTTTGGGCACTTTATGCATTTCAGTTTCAAGTTTTAAAACCAAAAGGTGAAGAAACTGAACAAAACCAAACCTTGCACAGTTTGGCGGAGTGTCCGTCAATCATGACGGATTGTCCGTTGAAACTTTTGCATAGTCAGCCAGCCTGTCAGACTCAGTTGAGCACTGACGTTGCATCCGACGCCCAGGACGGACTGTCTATCAGAACACGCCGACAACTATAACATGCATCTGTGAGGTGTCACACACACACACACACCCGGGACCCACTCATCAGCACTCACACACCACACCACACCTCCACCAGCCCTCTCCCCCACTCTCTCACATACACGCACAAGCACCAGAGAAACAGATAAGAGAGAAAGGAGGAGAAGGAGAGGAAGAGAGGAGGAAGAAAGGGAGAAGAAGAGGAGGAGGAGGAGGAAGGCCACCACCAGCGCCGGAGGATGCCCGCGACAAGCTCCCCTACCACCTTGCTCGCCGGAGTTGGAGGAGAAGGCTCCCCAAGCTTCGTCTTCCACCTCAAGCTCTCATGGAGGCCACAAGTCGATCTCCCACCTCGAGCTTCCTCGACCCAACCTGCTGTAGGTGGAGCACCCCCACGCCATGGTAAGCAAGCCCCAAGTCGTCTCCCTCTCCATCCCCCTCCAAATCACCCACACCCATGAGCTCCATGGCCCTCCAATGGTGTTCTTCACCATTGATGGGGGCGAGCACCCCACATCCCATGCATGACACATTCAACACCTAGAATAGGTTCCCCACATCAGTAGAAAGCTATAGAAACAAACCGCACTTGATTCGGAGTCCGGATGCCCCGGGAATCACCTCTGACATTTTTGCACTCGTGTCGTCGTTTTGACGGAGGGTCCATCATTTTCACGGAATGTCCGTCCACGCACGTGTTTGTCCCAGCGGAACACTCCATCCGCACACATTCGCCCTGGCGAACCGTCTGTCAATCACGACGGAAGGTTCCGTCACTGCACAACAGCAGCCCAAACTTGTAAAGTTCAAAGAAAATTCATTTTAAATCCAAAAATTGTGAAACAAGTTTTGTTGTGTTACTTAGAATATTCTCTATCATCTCAACATGAATTTGACACCAAAATTTAATTTTAAATTTGGACTAAAAATAATACATTTTTGCTTATTAAAAGTATAACTTCTTCTCTAGGTCTCCAAAAATCATGAAACCAGTTTGATTAGCTTCCTTTTATCATGTACTATCTAGAAAATATTTGTGAGCATCATCTCATTGCATATGTGCACATGCCATGTCTAATTGTGCCTCACAGAATAACCCAATACTAGGAATCTTCTACTTTTTACACCATGAGCACATGCCCTTAAATAGATGTACCCCTAAGCACCCTAGGAACACAATAGCGCAATCTCATACACATGCAAAGACTATAGGTGAAGATCACAAATTCGAGATGCAATATCTCTGCACTGTCCAGCATCTCATGGACCGTCCATCCCCTTTGATGGAAAGTTTCATTGATGCTAATGCACGGCCAAAAACACTAAGGCAGACAACTTAATGAATTTACGGATCCTTTGCCACCACTGACGGAACATTCCGTAAATACACCTTCTTACACAGAGAGGTTGGAGATCACAGACTTAAGTGATGGACTCTCCGTCAATTTGCACGAGTGTTCAGTTGAATATTTCGTGGCTATACTTCCAAACCCGAGAGCAGCTAGTTTGTCACGGAGCCTCCGCCACCACTGACGGAACATTCTGTGAAGTTGGTTAAACACATAGAAGCACTTAAAGGCTACAGACTTGAGTTCACGGATCACTTAAAGGCTAGTTTCATTAGAAGTCGAGTGTGAGAAGGGAACTCACTCTCGCGCGTGTAGGAGCTACACCAGGGTAACTAATTACTTAAAATTTGAAAGGGTGTCAACTTGACTTAATTTGCTCAATGTGACTAAGGACCCAACCTCAATTCGAAATAATCAAAGTGATGATCAATTGTGGTAATCTCTACTCAAGCAAGAGGTAAGGTCACTGTGAGTGTTGGATCTCAAGTGGCGTAGCTCATGGAGTAAGTAAGGATTGTGCATGGGATAGTAAGTTTGAGTAACCACCCGTACAGACCGCATGCCGGGAATAGGGCCGGCAATCCAAGTAGCTAGTGGTGACTAGTTTTCCTGCGGATTCGCCGTGAATGGTGATGCGGGGTAGATGAGAAGTCATTACCTCAATATCTCGGGCCATGGGATAGATGGGAAGCCATTACCTCAGGCCCCTCATACCATTCGTGGGCATTCTTGGCCACACTAGTAAAAGGTTGGAGATGTGAGGCAACCCTTACTCGGGCACGAGTATGGAGGTTCGTCCCGTCGTCCGTGTGGGTACAGTTATACACCTCTGTAGAGATCTTTTTGAAAGCCTGAAGTCCTTCGGACGCAACCATTTGGTTGTTCTCTCTTCTAGACTAAGTGTAGCATAAATGATGGAAACTTGATGATGAGATGAACCATTATAATAATAACTTAACCATATCTCATTGTTATTTGTTTACATAATTACACTTGTTAATACATGAAATATGAATCATGAGCATGCCATCCTTTTAATAAACGCCATTCTTTTTATGCAAATGTACAAATGCCTATTAACCCCTTTGCATCCACCAAATATATATGTTGGAATTAAGTCCTGCGAGTATGCTATGTACTCACGGTGCTGTCGTTAAGTTGTTTTGAAGGTACCTATAGGATATTGGCGGACATGTCACCCCGTCGATGCTGGCAAAGTGGGTGAATGGCAGGAGCTGTCCAAACTATGGTGGCGACGCCCATGGGCAAGGCGACCACCAGTTGCTAGTTATAATTAATTCGTAGCATAGGTCTAATGTGGTAAGGTAGTCATCTGGTTCCCACTACATTTAGTTTAATCAATGTCTTCATTTATATTATACAATTAAATTGTTAATTCAACAAGACTTGTAATATATGTTTTCCGCTGATTTATGTACTCTGTTGCTAAGATGTGATCTTGATTTGTGGAGGCTATTGTGTTATGGTACTCAACCGGGATCCTGGTGTAGTAGAGATGTGGATGGCATCTCCCGGGGATCACCGAGGTTGATTTGCTTAAATTGGGTTGGTCAATTGGATGACACTTGATTTAGGTAAATTAACGCGGCGGGTCCCTATAGCCACGTGCTCGAGCTGATGGATGGGAGGACCGCCAGCGAGAGGTGAGGTCGACGCCCCACGGCCTTAGGTTCGAGATGCTCCTGCGGTGGAAGGGCCACTGGCAAACGGTGCTGCGAGCACGAGGGATGGTGGAGAGCAGGCAGGGGAAGAGGCAGGTCGACGGCGAGTAGGGGACAGGAGCATCTCAAACCTGAGCAAAGCTTTTCGCCTGAGGGGAGGGCAGGGAATGGAAATTTTGGGTCAAAGTATTTCCCCTCCCACCTGAGCACTATTTTATACCTGGTGAATATCACTGCCAAAGTGTCAATGGAGCTGGTGGAGATACTTCATCATCACCATCGTTTCATAGCTGCTCGGTGGTGATAATTCATTTCCATGGCTGCTAAATGTGGACATATGATTGCATCAAGCACCATATGATACTATGGAGACAGTAGACAGGCATCACCATATCGTATGGTGACCACCATTGACGGGGACACTAATGTAGAGGTAGGCAACGCCTCCACCTTATGATCTGCCGCCTATGTAGACATGGAAGACTGTACACCGTATCATAGAACGTGGTGCCGTATCATAGAACGTTGTGCCATGCGCAAAGACAAAAATGTGCTTCCAGTTTACAATGGTACATTCCAGTTTCCAACGGTAAAATCGGTCGTTAGCCATGCGTCTAAAATAGCCACGGCTTTCTTCCCCCATTGTGCTAGGGTTTGTTGCCCCCGCCACCAACCATTGCTCTTGTTCCCCTGCTCCTCTCCTCTTCATTCCCCTGCTTCTGACAATGCCATGTCTCATCGGATGGAGTGCTCGTCATCACAGAGCAGACAACCTCAGAGGCCACCGTTTGTAGAAAAAGATGATGTCGGGGAAGAGACGGGCCTCCCTCTAATTATTTGCGACAAGTGCGGGATGGAGAGGGTGATTGAGCTTTAGTCAAAGACTAACACTAATCTTGGTCGTATTTTCTTTAAATTCCCAAGGAACAATCCCTAGGTAAGCATATGCTCATCTCTTGTTTTGGTTGGATGCAGTCACAGATTGGATCTGGTTTTTTGAGTGCATTTATTTTTTTCGTTTCCCTTGATTTTGTTTAGGGCCGAGGGAGATGCATGTTTTATGAATGGCAAAGGGACTATCTGAAGTTACTGGTGCGAATGGGTAGGGTTGTGATTCACCTAGAACCTGGATTAGACAACGATGGATTCAGTCATGGGCGAGTTGGAGAAAATGAAGAAGTATATTCAACAGCAGAGGTATTGGTGCCTGATAAGGCTAACATAGTGCAAGCCTTGATTACAATTGTTAGGCTTTTCACACTAGTGGTTGTTGCTGTTGTTATAGTTGCAGCAATGTATCTTTTCAAATAGTGTTGTATCTGTAGTTGTTATGATCTTTGTCTCTGGTTACAGAGGAGCCAAACTTATTAGCTGAACCATGTTTATTCATGATTAATGTACTGTTAGTGGGATAATTAACTAAACCTTGTTTGTTGATGTTCAATGTGTTGTGTTCAAGGATTGATGTAATCTCAGGGTATGTTTGCCAATTACACGGCCAAATATTGTATTAAGCTTGGAAATTGGCTTGTAGTCCCAATCCCCTGTTTCGTGTGGGGGCTGTGTTTGCCAATTACATGGCCCAATAGTGTGTTCAAGAATTGTATGGATCCTATCAACCAAATTTAGCACACATGTATGGATGAAGCTTAACTTCATTCTTAAATAATAGCTTCCAAGACAGCACCACAGGAACTTTGTTGTCAAAGATGACATCATTTCATTCTTTCTAGAAGCTACAAGCCACTAACAGTACATTAATCATGAATAAACATGGTTCAGCTAATAAGTTTGGCTCCTCTGTAACCAGAGACAAAGATCATAACAACTACAGATACAACACTATTTGAAAAGATACATTGCTGCAACTATAACAACAGCAACAACCACTAGTGTGAAAAGCCTAACAATTGTAATCAAGGCTTGCACTATGTTAGCCTTATCAGGCACCAATACCTCTGCTGTTGAATATACTTCTTCATTTTCTCCAACTCGCCCATGACTGAATCCATCGTTGTCTAATCCAGGTTCTAGGTGAATCACAACCCTACCCATTCGCACCAGTAACTTCAGATAGTCCCTTTGCCATTCATAAAACATGCATCTCCCTCGGCCCTAAACAAAATCAAGGGAAACGAAAAAAATAAATGCACTCAAAAAACCAGATCCAATCTGTGACTGCATCCAACCAAAACAAGAGATGAGCATATGCTTACCTAGGGATTGTTCCTTGGGAATTTAAAGAAAATACGACCAAGATTAGTGTTAGTCTTTGACTAAAGCTCAATCACCCTCTCCATCCCGCACTTGTCGCAAATAATTAGAGGGAGGCCCGTCTCTTCCCCGACATCATCTTTTTCTACAAACGGTGGCCTCTGAGGTTGTCTGCTCTGTGATGACGAGCACTCCATCCGATGAGACATGGCATTGTCAGAAGCAGGGGAATGAAGAGGAGAGGAGCAGGGGAACAAGAGCAATGGTTGGTGGCGGGGGCAACAAACCCTAGCACAATGGGGGAAGAAAGCCGTGGCTATTTTAGACGCATGGCTAACGACCGATTTTACCGTTGGAAACTGGAATGTACCATTGTAAACTGGAAGCACATTTTTGTCTTTGCGCATGGCACAACGTTCTATGATACGGCACCACGTTCTATGATACGGTGTACAGTCTTCCATGTCTACATAGGCGGCAGATCATAAGGTGGAGGCGTTGCCTACCTCTACATTAGTGTCCCCGTCAATGGTGGTCACCATACGATATGGTGATGCCTGTCTACTGTCTCCATAGTATCATATGGTGCTTGATGCAATCATATGTCCACATTTAGCAGCCATGGAAATGAATTATCACCACCGAGCAGCTATGAAACGATGGTGATGATGAAGTATCTCCACCAGCTCCATTGACACTTTGGCAGTGATATTCACCAGGTATAAAATAGTGCTCAGGTGGGAGGGGAAATACTTTGACCCAAAATTTCCATTCCCTGCCCTCCCCTCAGGCGAAAAGCTTTGCTCAGGTTTGAGATGCTCCTGTCCCCTACTCGCCGTCGACCTGCCTCTTCCCCTGCCTGCTCTCCACCATCCCTCGTGCTCGCAGCACCGTTTGCCAGTGGCCCTTCCACCGCAGGAGCATCTCGAACCTAAGGCCGTGGGGCGTCGACCTCACCTCTCGCTGGCGGTCCTCCCATCCATCAGCTCGAGCACGTGGCTATAGGGACCCGCCGCGTTAATTTACCTAAATCAAGTGTCATCCAATTGACCAACCCAATTTAAGCAAATCAACCTCGGTGATCCCCGGGAGATGCCATCCACATCTCTACTACACCAGGATCCCGGTTGAGTACCATAACACAATAGCCTCCACAAATCAAGATCACATCTTAGCAACAGAGTACATAAATCAGCGGAAAACATATATTACAAGTCTTGTTGAATTAACAATTTAATTGTATAATATAAATGAAGACATTGATTAAACTAAATGTAGTGGGAACCAGATGACTACCTTACCACATTAGACCTATGCTACGAATTAATTATAACTAGCAACTGGTGGTCGCCTTGCCCATGGGCGTCGCCACCATAGTTTGGACAGCTCCTGCCATTCACCCACTTTGCCAGCATCGACGGGGTGACATGTCCGCCAATATCCTATAGGTACCTTCAAAACAACTTAACGACAGCACCGTGAGTACATAGCATACTCGCAGGACTTAATTCCAACATATATATTTGGTGGATGCAAAGGGGTTAATAGGCATTTGTACATTTGCATAAAAAGAATGGCGTTTATTAAAAGGATGGCATGCTCATGATTCATATTTCATGTATTAACAAGTGTAATTATGTAAACAAATAACAATGAGATATGGTTAAGTTATTATTATAATGGTTCATCTCATCATCAAGTTTCCATCATTTATGCTACACTTAGTCTAGAAGAGAGAACAACCAAATGGTTGCGTCCGAAGGACTTCAGGCTTTCAAAAAGATCTCTACAGAGGTGTATAACTGTACCCACACGGACGACGGGACGAACCTCCATACTCGTGCCCGAGTAAGGGTTGCCTCACATCTCCAACCTTTTACTAGTGTGGCCAAGAATGCCCACGAATGGTATGAGGGGCCTGAGGTAATGGCTTCCCATCTATCCCATGGCCCGAGATATTGAGGTAATGACTTCTCATCTACCCCGCATCACCATTCACGGCGAATCCGCAGGAAAACTAGTCACCACTAGCTACTTGGATTGCCGGCCCTATTCCCGGCATGCGGTCTGTACGGGTGGTTACTCAAACTTACTATCCCATGCACAATCCTTACTTACTCCATGAGCTACGCCACTTGAGATCCAACACTCACAGTGACCTTACCTCTTGCTTGAGTAGAGATTACCACAATTGATCATCACTTTGATTATTTCGAATTGAGGTTGGGTCCTTAGTCACATTGAGCAAATTAAGTCAAGTTGACACCCTTTCAAATTTTAAGTAATTAGTTACCCTGGTGTAGCTCCTACACGCGCGAGAGTGAGTTCCCTTCTCACACTCGACTTCTAATGAAACTAGCCTTTAAGTGATCCGTGAACTCAAGTCTGTAGCCTTTAAGTGCTTCTATGTGTTTAACCAACTTCACAGAATGTTCCGTCAGTGGTGGCGGAGGCTCCGTGACAAACTAGCTGCTCTCGGGTTTGGAAGTATAGCCACGAAATATTCAACTGAACACTCGTGCAAATTGACGGAGAGTCCATCACTTAAGTCTGTGATCTCCAACCTCTCTGTGTAAGAAGGTGTATTTACGGAATGTTCCGTCAGTGGTGGCAAAGGATCCGTAAATTCATTAAGTTGTCTGCCTTAGTGTTTTTGGCCGTGCATTAGCATCAATGAAACTTTCCATCAAAGGGGATGGACGGTCCATGAGATGCTGGACAGTGCAGAGATATTGCATCTCGAATTTGTGATCTTCACCTATAGTCTTTGCATGTGTATGAGATTGCGCTATTGTGTTCCTAGGGTGCTTAGGGGTACATCTATTTAAGGGCATGTGCTCATGGTGTAAAAAGTAGAAGATTCCTAGTATTGGGTTATTCTGTGAGGCACAATTAGACATGGCATGTGCACATATGCAATGAGATGATGCTCACAAATATTTTCTAGATAGTACATGATAAAAGGAAGCTAATCAAACTGGTTTCATGATTTTTGGAGACCTAGAGAAGAAGTTATACTTTTAATAAGCAAAAATGTATTATTTTTAGTCCAAATTTAAAATTAAATTTTGGTGTCAAATTCATGTTGAGATGATAGAGAATATTCTAAGTAACACAACAAAACTTGTTTCACAATTTTTGGGCACTTTATGCATTTCAGTTTCAAGTTTTAAAACCAAAAGGTGAAGAAACTGAACAAAACCAAACCTTGCACAGTTTGGCGGAGTGTCCGTCAATCATGACGGATTGTCCGTTGAAACTTTTGCATAGTCAGCCAGCCTGTCAGACTCAGTTGAGCACTGACGTTGCATCCGACGCCCAGGACGGACTGTCTATCAGAACACGCCGACAACTATAACATGCATCTGTGAGGTGTCACACACACACACACACCCGGGACCCACTCATCAGCACTCACACACCACACCACACCTCCACCAGCCCTCTCCCCCACTCTCTCACATACACGCACAAGCACCAGAGAAACAGATAAGAGAGAAAGGAGGAGAAGGAGAGGAAGAGAGGAGGAAGAAAGGGAGAAGAAGAGGAGGAGGAGGAGGAAGGCCACCACCAGCGCCGGAGGATGCCCGCGACAAGCTCCCCTACCACCTTGCTCGCCGGAGTTGGAGGAGAAGGCTCCCCAAGCTTCGTCTTCCACCTCAAGCTCTCATGGAGGCCACAAGTCGATCTCCCACCTCGAGCTTCCTCGACCCAACCTGCTGTAGGTGGAGCACCCCCACGCCATGGTAAGCAAGCCCCAAGTCGTCTCCCTCTCCATCCCCCTCCAAATCACCCACACCCATGAGCTCCATGGCCCTCCAATGGTGTTCTTCACCATTGATGGGGGCGAGCACCCCACATCCCATGCATGACACATTCAACACCTAGAATAGGTTCCCCACATCAGTAGAAAGCTATAGAAACAAACCGCACTTGATTCGGAGTCCGGATGCCCCGGGAATCACCTCTGACATTTTTGCACTCGTGTCGTCGTTTTGACGGAGGGTCCATCATTTTCACGGAATGTCCGTCCACGCACGTGTTTGTCCCAGCGGAACACTCCATCCGCACACATTCGCCCTGGCGAACCGTCTGTCAATCACGACGGAAGGTTCCGTCACTGCACAACAGCAGCCCAAACTTGTAAAGTTCAAAGAAAATTCATTTTAAATCCAAAAATTGTGAAACAAGTTTTGTTGTGTTACTTAGAATATTCTCTATCATCTCAACATGAATTTGACACCAAAATTTAATTTTAAATTTGGACTAAAAATAATACATTTTTGCTTATTAAAAGTATAACTTCTTCTCTAGGTCTCCAAAAATCATGAAACCAGTTTGATTAGCTTCCTTTTATCATGTACTATCTAGAAAATATTTGTGAGCATCATCTCATTGCATATGTGCACATGCCATGTCTAATTGTGCCTCACAGAATAACCCAATACTAGGAATCTTCTACTTTTTACACCATGAGCACATGCCCTTAAATAGATGTACCCCTAAGCACCCTAGGAACACAATAGCGCAATCTCATACACATGCAAAGACTATAGGTGAAGATCACAAATTCGAGATGCAATATCTCTGCACTGTCCAGCATCTCATGGACCGTCCATCCCCTTTGATGGAAAGTTTCATTGATGCTAATGCACGGCCAAAAACACTAAGGCAGACAACTTAATGAATTTACGGATCCTTTGCCACCACTGACGGAACATTCCGTAAATACACCTTCTTACACAGAGAGGTTGGAGATCACAGACTTAAGTGATGGACTCTCCGTCAATTTGCACGAGTGTTCAGTTGAATATTTCGTGGCTATACTTCCAAACCCGAGAGCAGCTAGTTTGTCACGGAGCCTCCGCCACCACTGACGGAACATTCTGTGAAGTTGGTTAAACACATAGAAGCACTTAAAGGCTACAGACTTGAGTTCACGGATCACTTAAAGGCTAGTTTCATTAGAAGTCGAGTGTGAGAAGGGAACTCACTCTCGCGCGTGTAGGAGCTACACCAGGGTAACTAATTACTTAAAATTTGAAAGGGTGTCAACTTGACTTAATTTGCTCAATGTGACTAAGGACCCAACCTCAATTCGAAATAATCAAAGTGATGATCAATTGTGGTAATCTCTACTCAAGCAAGAGGTAAGGTCACTGTGAGTGTTGGATCTCAAGTGGCGTAGCTCATGGAGTAAGTAAGGATTGTGCATGGGATAGTAAGTTTGAGTAACCACCCGTACAGACCGCATGCCGGGAATAGGGCCGGCAATCCAAGTAGCTAGTGGTGACTAGTTTTCCTGCGGATTCGCCGTGAATGGTGATGCGGGGTAGATGAGAAGTCATTACCTCAATATCTCGGGCCATGGGATAGATGGGAAGCCATTACCTCAGGCCCCTCATACCATTCGTGGGCATTCTTGGCCACACTAGTAAAAGGTTGGAGATGTGAGGCAACCCTTACTCGGGCACGAGTATGGAGGTTCGTCCCGTCGTCCGTGTGGGTACAGTTATACACCTCTGTAGAGATCTTTTTGAAAGCCTGAAGTCCTTCGGACGCAACCATTTGGTTGTTCTCTCTTCTAGACTAAGTGTAGCATAAATGATGGAAACTTGATGATGAGATGAACCATTATAATAATAACTTAACCATATCTCATTGTTATTTGTTTACATAATTACACTTGTTAATACATGAAATATGAATCATGAGCATGCCATCCTTTTAATAAACGCCATTCTTTTTATGCAAATGTACAAATGCCTATTAACCCCTTTGCATCCACCAAATATATATGTTGGAATTAAGTCCTGCGAGTATGCTATGTACTCACGGTGCTGTCGTTAAGTTGTTTTGAAGGTACCTATAGGATATTGGCGGACATGTCACCCCGTCGATGCTGGCAAAGTGGGTGAATGGCAGGAGCTGTCCAAACTATGGTGGCGACGCCCATGGGCAAGGCGACCACCAGTTGCTAGTTATAATTAATTCGTAGCATAGGTCTAATGTGGTAAGGTAGTCATCTGGTTCCCACTACATTTAGTTTAATCAATGTCTTCATTTATATTATACAATTAAATTGTTAATTCAACAAGACTTGTAATATATGTTTTCCGCTGATTTATGTACTCTGTTGCTAAGATGTGATCTTGATTTGTGGAGGCTATTGTGTTATGGTACTCAACCGGGATCCTGGTGTAGTAGAGATGTGGATGGCATCTCCCGGGGATCACCGAGGTTGATTTGCTTAAATTGGGTTGGTCAATTGGATGACACTTGATTTAGGTAAATTAACGCGGCGGGTCCCTATAGCCACGTGCTCGAGCTGATGGATGGGAGGACCGCCAGCGAGAGGTGAGGTCGACGCCCCACGGCCTTAGGTTCGAGATGCTCCTGCGGTGGAAGGGCCACTGGCAAACGGTGCTGCGAGCACGAGGGATGGTGGAGAGCAGGCAGGGGAAGAGGCAGGTCGACGGCGAGTAGGGGACAGGAGCATCTCAAACCTGAGCAAAGCTTTTCGCCTGAGGGGAGGGCAGGGAATGGAAATTTTGGGTCAAAGTATTTCCCCTCCCACCTGAGCACTATTTTATACCTGGTGAATATCACTGCCAAAGTGTCAATGGAGCTGGTGGAGATACTTCATCATCACCATCGTTTCATAGCTGCTCGGTGGTGATAATTCATTTCCATGGCTGCTAAATGTGGACATATGATTGCATCAAGCACCATATGATACTATGGAGACAGTAGACAGGCATCACCATATCGTATGGTGACCACCATTGACGGGGACACTAATGTAGAGGTAGGCAACGCCTCCACCTTATGATCTGCCGCCTATGTAGACATGGAAGACTGTACACCGTATCATAGAACGTGGTGCCGTATCATAGAACGTTGTGCCATGCGCAAAGACAAAAATGTGCTTCCAGTTTACAATGGTACATTCCAGTTTCCAACGGTAAAATCGGTCGTTAGCCATGCGTCTAAAATAGCCACGGCTTTCTTCCCCCATTGTGCTAGGGTTTGTTGCCCCCGCCACCAACCATTGCTCTTGTTCCCCTGCTCCTCTCCTCTTCATTCCCTGCTTCTGACAATGCCATGTCTCATCGGATGGAGTGCTCGTCATCACAGAGCAGACAACCTCAGAGGCCACCGTTTGTAGAAAAAGATGATGTCGGGGAAGAGACGGGCCTCCCTCTAATTATTTGCGACAAGTGCGGGATGGAGAGGGTGATTGAGCTTTAGTCAAAGACTAACACTAATCTTGGTCGTATTTTCTTTAAATTCCCAAGGAACAATCCCTAGGTAAGCATATGCTCATCTCTTGTTTTGGTTGGATGCAGTCACAGATTGGATCTGGTTTTTTGAGTGCATTTATTTTTTTCGTTTCCCTTGATTTTGTTTAGGGCCGAGGGAGATGCATGTTTTATGAATGGCAAAGGGACTATCTGAAGTTACTGGTGCGAATGGGTAGGGTTGTGATTCACCTAGAACCTGGATTAGACAACGATGGATTCAGTCATGGGCGAGTTGGAGAAAATGAAGAAGTATATTCAACAGCAGAGGTATTGGTGCCTGATAAGGCTAACATAGTGCAAGCCTTGATTACAATTGTTAGGCTTTTCACACTAGTGGTTGTTGCTGTTGTTATAGTTGCAGCAATGTATCTTTTCAAATAGTGTTGTATCTGTAGTTGTTATGATCTTTGTCTCTGGTTACAGAGGAGCCAAACTTATTAGCTGAACCATGTTTATTCATGATTAATGTACTGTTAGTGGGATAATTAACTAAACCTTGTTTGTTGATGTTCAATGTGTTGTGTTCAAGGATTGATGTAATCTCAGGGTATGTTTGCCAATTACACGGCCAAATATTGTATTAAGCTTGGAAATTGGCTTGTAGTCCCAATCCCCTGTTTCGTGTGGGGGCTGTGTTTGCCAATTACATGGCCCAATAGTGTGTTCAAGAATTGTATGGATCCTATCAACCAAATTTAGCACACATGTATGGATGAAGCTTAACTTCATTCTTAAATAATAGCTTCCAAGACAGCACCACAGGAACTTTGTTGTCAAAGATGACATCATTTCATTCTTTCTAGAAGCTACAAGCCACTAACATG
Source organism: Tripidium arundinaceum (assembly GCA_030439765.1). Lineage (NCBI taxonomy): Eukaryota > Viridiplantae > Streptophyta > Magnoliopsida > Poales > Poaceae > Tripidium > Tripidium arundinaceum. Next base: position 1,220 of record JAHUYU010000999.1, on the reverse strand, counting down.
AACGAATCCATGAATTCAACACACTGTTGTCAGAGATGACTTCATTTCATTCTTTCCAAAAGCTCCAAGCTACTAGATTACAAAAGTAGCACAAATAGCTACTAGATTTCCAACTAATTAAACTAAACTTACTAGATTGGGGATTTTTTCCCTTCTAGCTACTAGATTAGGTCTTCCAAAATGCTCCAAGCCAATAATCCACGAATTTAAGACATTGGTTGGGGATTTTTCCCCTTCTAACTACTAGTTGACAAAAGTAGCACACATAGCTACTAGATTTCTAACTAATTAAACTAAACTTACTAGATTAGGCAGTACATTACAACTACCTATACTAAATTAATCCCAATGCTTGGCGCCAGAGGATTTGTTTCCCTTCTTGTGCCTCTTTGCTGCAGGCACGGCATCATCGTCATTGTCGCCGCCACTGCCGCCGTTGTTGCCGCACCGTTCTTGCAGCTGGTGCTGTCATCGCCGCCGCCGCCATCGTCGTCATTGTCATCATCGTCGTCGTCATCGTCCTCTTCCTCCTCTTCATCGTTGTCGTCGTCCTCCTCCTCCTCCGGCTCCGGCTCCTCACCATAGAAGCTAAAGAGTTCCTCCTTTATCAAGGGGAACTCCTCCTCACTGCTAATGTAGCTGGAGTCGCTCTCGGTCTCCATGGATGACGTTGGCGAGTGTTCCTCGCTTGACGAGTCGTTGTTCGGCAACCTAAAGTCGGCCACGGAGTGTGGAGGGGGACGAGATTGGGGTTTACCTACAGTGTGACAGTGGAGGAGATTGGGGTTTTCTCTACAGTGTGATGGTGGAGGAGATTGGGGTTTTCCCACACTGGTGTGCGGTTGAAGAAGACGAGTGAGGGCAATTTAATAATCAGCCAAAAATTGAGGGGAGCGTTGCGCCTCAGGAACACCAATCGGTGCCTCCTCGCTGAGTGTCCCCTGGGAAACCCAACCGGTGACGATTTGGGCTCCATCATCAAGATCTTGTTGAACTGACCACACAGGGTAGTACAGTGCGCTTCGGCGCCGTATTATACGCCTCTCACTATATAACAGCACCGGATCACTTTGTCAAGTCAATCTGAAGCAGGACGACACATGCACCGGATGATACGCAATTGAAAAAAGTGAAAAGGTGAATACAACGGTGAATTATGTGAGGTCGTTTTGCATACAACTTGGTAAATTCAACTTATTGCACCATCCATGGGATTCCAA
>JAHUYU010001879.1:0-18788 GCA_030439765.1 Tripidium arundinaceum | reverse complement strand
CCACTAAACCTGGACAAACAAAAACAGTTCGACTAATAAGAGAACAAAAGTTATCAATCCGAGAAAGTGAAGGAGGTGAATGCCCCCATTTTTCATTTGGATGCATGATATTATTTAGGTCACCCATACATAAAGTTGGCTTACCTTGATTCTACATAATAAAGGATAAGACATCGTTCTAGATGGAATTTGTCTTCTGATGATGGGGATCACCATATACACACACTAGGTTAAAACTAGAAGCATTTGATTTTTGTACAACAGATGCTAGAACATAATAATGGCTAGAAGAGACAATATCCACATCCACATCATCACTCCACATGACCCAAAGATCAACGGAGAGGCATATAGTAGGAACAACAAAACCATTGCACATATGGAAATGGTCTGTTAAATCATCAGCAGTGACACAGGAATTTCTAGTCTACGATATGAATGTTACCTGGGCATGGGTTGAAGGTATGAGTCGGGCAAGATGTTGCATCTTCTGACTTTGGAGGCTCCTGCTTGAACCTCTACAATTCCAACTGAGTAAGCTCATATTTTTTCACTGCACTTCTGATTGCCAGCTTAAGCAAAATCCTCTGCAGGTATTGGGCAGCTCGAGGCAGCAGTGGCACGCTGGTGGCCTAGGCGCTTAGGCCAACAGGAAGTAGGCGCACATGTGCCGGCAAACGCTCCATTCCAGAGCAGCTGCTGAGCAGAGTCGCCTTCTGCCTGACAGAGTTATCGGAAGACGTACGAATGACGAGATGCCGAGGTAGCACAGCTTCGAGAAAATGCTGGCCAGTAGGCCTGAGCAGAGCCAGCAGCCTGTAGTGGGGCAAGACCCCCTGTGCAGCTGGAGGCCCGGGCGAAGGCGGCCGTCGGCACCGCAGACTCAAGAACAGAGGGAGCCGAACGAGAGAGATTGGGGAAGGAGAGGACGACCACCACAAGGGCTAAATCCACACTGGGAACTCAAGAACTACCTTCTGTGGGAGTAGATTGGCAGGGGAGAAGTGACCAGCGATGAGGAAACCAGTGGCAGCGGCGCTAGGGTTTGCCGGTCGCCGCCCCTGTTTCCGTCCCTGAACGGCGGCCAGCCCGATAGCCGTCGGACAAAATGAAATTGCGGTTGCATCCAGGATTTCGTACAGAATGTTGAATTTTCTATGAACACAGATGCAGCATCTCCAAGAAAATTTGGGCCTCCTCCACCGACGTGTCCATGCGTAACAAGCCTAGATAAAAGCCACGCGCCCAAAAATCCAAACCAGATCCTCTGTAGTCGTCCTCATCGACTTTCTTCTGTAGTCACTAGTCACCAATCTGTGCCGTCTAATTTTCATCCAACCGTGAGTCCGTGGCTTTGCCAAACTCTAGGCAGCATAAGCACCACAGCCGGCCCATCTCAATTCTTAGCCCAAAATGCCGCACTCGGTCCTTCGCCTTCGTGGCTTCACTATCGTCTGCCTTGTTGCAGCCGGCCACAGCCGGAGGTGGTGAGTGTGGTGGCCGGTTCGTGGCAAAACGCACAGTTGGCAGCCAGTGCGCGCGGCGAGCGGGGTGGCCTGAATGGGGCCGTGGTTGCACGCATGGGCGGCGAGTAGGGCAGCGACGGCCAACACAGCTGCATGCGCGGATGTAGCAGGCGAGAGCTCCATGGTGTGAGGGCGCGGGCCCGGTGAACAGTGAGCTGACGAGTGGGCGCAACATGTGGAAGTGCGGGCTGTTGAACCAAAGAGCAGGTGTGGCAGAAGTATTGGCGACGACGATGAGGTAGTTCAAGGCCTTCTCCTCCTCTTCTGTGGCGATGGTGTTCCTTCTCTAGCGATAGGCGACTCGGCAATAAGGAAGATGACGATGGAGGCAAAGGACTAAATCGCCATGGCGAGGTAGCATGGTGCTTTGGGCTGAGATGGACCGAGGCCCAGTGCATGGAAGCCAGCGTGGTGAGGAACGGTGCCGACGAGACCGGCCACGGGGCGGCAGCTTCCGTGGCGACGAGGCTCGTGCGTGTTGGCGGGAGAGGAGCGCCGACGAGGTGGGGAAGCTTCCGACGCGCCATACCACCAGATTGGGGAGGGTATGGCGAGGGGAGCGCCGGCGAGGTCGCAAAATTCTGACCGCCACGCCTGGCAGGGAAGGGAGCGCCGAGCTAGTGCTTGCAATGGCGGCGAAAGCGGAGTGGCGGAGGTGTGAATAGCCCAGGGAGAGGAGTTGTGCGGCTGGGCTTAGGTGGGCCGGTTGCAGGCCTGTTAGATTAGTTAGCTTAGAGCTCACGCTTGGATCTAAAATCAACGACTTGGATGATTGACGGTAGAGAGAATTCATTCTTTTTTTTGAAAGGAATTGTGATTCCATTAATCGACCATGTTGGCTAAATCACTTGACACCAAGTACAAGATACATTCTGGCACTCCGGCCATCACAGAGGCCATGCCCTCAATACTCATACTTCCTATCGAAGCTAGCTCATGCGATAGTCAGTTACATTCTTGCGGAGCATATTTCACTTGAGGAGAAAAAAATTCAGCTAACAATTCCTTCAACTCATGCACCACACTGCCAACCGTAGACAATCTGAAATCATCACCGATGAGGGCTTCCACCACTTGTGTTGCATCCATCTCCATGACTATATTGCCTATGCCCAACGCCATTGCTACTTTCACCCCTTCTATACAAGCACGGAGCTCCATATGCATGGCATTGCAGGCAAACCGCTGTCTTCCTGAACCAGACTGGACCAACCTGCCACCTTCATCTCTGATAACGTAACCCCAGCCTCCATTCCCATCAGCTTCTCTAAAAGCTCCATCGGCATTGATTTTTAGATGCCCATCTCGAGGGCGTTGCCACCTCCTTAGCCTTCCCCGCACTCCTCCATCTCGCTGTGTAGGACTGTTCAGGTTCTTCATTTCCATAGTTTGCTTCCAGCTCAAGGTCGCTAAGTAGATTGGCTATCTCCTCTGCTCTCCTTCTCTAACTGAATTCTGTTCATGCCACTAGTTACATTGCAGAAACAACACATTCATTCGGACATCACCTCTAGCCACGAGGATCGCTTTGACAACTTTAATCACATTGTTGCAAGCTGCCAACCTTTGTTGCATATCCTCCAAGCTGGCACATGTCCAAACTTCCTTCACATGTTTGCATTTGAAGAACAAATGACAACCATCTTCCCCTACCTTGTCACACATGACGCACCATACTCCCACCTTCATACCGTGCCGATCTAAGTAGGATCACAAGGCCAGGGAATTATGGGCAAACCTCTAGATGAAGTGCTTCAACCGATTTGGGCCCTCTATCTTCCAGATACTCGACTATAGTTTCTCCTCATCACCCCCGCTCCTAGAGCTAGTCGCACCTGAGCCGGTAGCGCTGCTCCGCTAGTGATCATCACAGTATAGTCTGTATGCCAATTTGATTGAAAATAGGCCTTTGGGGTCAAAGTTCCAGGCAATTACGTCCTACATTTCTACTTGCATAGGCAAGGCTAGGATCGCCGGCACTTCTTCGGGCTAGAACAGTTCACGAACTAACTCTTCATCCCACTGACCAGTGATGGGGTGTATCAGGTTTGCAGCTCTAGACAAAAGGATAACTCTCCTTGGTGTTATCGGTCTACAAGTGAGACCGCGCTGGATCCATGGGTCTTCCCAAACTTTGATGTTCTCACCATTCCCTACTCTCCATATAATACCCTTCTTCAGAAGGTCAAGTCCCTTTAGGATACTCCTCCATGCATAGGACATTCCCTCGTATGGTTTTGCTTGTAGAAAGTTAACTTGCCTGCAGTATTTCGCTTTAAGAATTGTGACACACAAAGAATCCGGAGTTTGCAGCAATCTCCAGATCTACTTCGCCAACATAGCCATGTTGAATGCATGTGCATCCCTAAAACCGAGCCCTCCCTGCTTCTTCGTTTTCTTAAGCTTGTCCCAACTTAACCAATGCATTTTATTCTCCTTGTCGTTGTGACGCCACAAGTATCTACAAATCTGTCTACTGATTTGATCACATACCTCGGTTGTAATATCCAAACACCCCATAGCATAAGTAGGGATTGCTTGTGCCACCGCTTTAATCATTATATCCTTTCCCACATTAGATAAAAGCTTCTCCTTCCATCCTTATATTCTTTGCCATACCCTGTCTTTCAAATAACTAAAGACCTGCGATTTGTTGTTGCTCACGTGTACCGAAAACCCAAGATATCTATCATTGAAGGATTCCCGAGGAATACCCATCTGTTGCATCCCCACTGCTTTGTATTCACTGCTCATGTTTCTGCTAAACATGACTGCTAATTTCTTTGTTTATAACCTGACCAGAGCACTCCACATACAAATCCAGGATACCCTGTAACTTTGTTGTATCTTCCCCGTTTGCACGAACTAGGATCAAAGAGTCGTTAACAAACAATAGGTGAGAGATGCTTGGAGCCCCATGGCAGATTTTCACTCCTCCAATCTCGCTCTCAACCTCGGCCTTCTGTAGGAGGGTAGAGAAACCTTCAGCGCGCAACAAAACAAGTAGGTGGACAATGGATCACCCTGTCACAGCCCTCTTTCTGGAACAATTTCATTAGTGAGGCACCCATTTACTTTCACTCTATACTTGACCGTACACACACATTTCATGATCAGATCCACCCAACACATTGAGAACCCCATCCTAAGCATCATATCCCTCAGAAATGCCCACTCAACTCTGTCATTGGCTTTACTCATATCAAGCTTGATCGCCGCATACCCAATTTGATCCCTTCTTTTATTATGCATATAGTGCAAAATCTCATAGGCAATCAAAGTATTATCCAAAATAAGTCTGCCTAGAACAAAGGCACTTCGGAAAGGGGAAATAATCTCAGGTCGGGCAATCTTTAGTCTATTAGCAAGCACCTTTGACACCACTTTGTACAAGACATTGCATAAGCTAATTGGTCGGAGGTCCTTCACCTGTTCCAGAGTTTGAACCTTTGGGATAAGTGCGATTGTGGTGTCAAAGGTGCTTGCTAATAGACTAAAGATTGCCCGACCTGAGATTATTTCCCCTAAAACCGAGCCCTCCCTGCTTCTTCGTTTTCTTAAGCTTGTCCCAACTTAACCAATGCATTTTATTCTCCTTGTCGTTGTGACGCCACAAGTATCTACAAATCTGTCTACTGATTTGATCACATACCTCGGTTGTAATATCCAAACACCCCATAGCATAAGTAGGGATTGCTTGTGCCACCGCTTTAATCATTATATCCTTTCCCACATTAGATAAAAGCTTCTCCTTCCATCCTTATATTCTTTGCCATACCCTGTCTTTCAAATAACTAAAGACCTGCGATTTGTTGTTGCTCACGTGTACCGAAAACCCAAGATATCTATCATTGAAGGATTCCCGAGGAATACCCATCTGTTGCATCCCCACTGCTTTGTATTCACTGCTCATGTTTCTGCTAAACATGACTGCTAATTTCTTTGTTTATAACCTGACCAGAGCACTCCACATACAAATCCAGGATACCCTGTAACTTTGTTGTATCTTCCCCGTTTGCACGAACTAGGATCAAAGAGTCGTTAACAAACAATAGGTGAGAGATGCTTGGAGCCCCATGGCAGATTTTCACTCCTCCAATCTCGCTCTCAACCTCGGCCTTCTGTAGGAGGGTAGAGAAACCTTCAGCGCGCAACAAAACAAGTAGGTGGACAATGGATCACCCTGTCACAGCCCTCTTTCTGGAACAATTTCATTAGTGAGGCACCCATTTACTTTCACTCTATACTTGACCGTACACACACATTTCATGATCAGATCCACCCAACACATTGAGAACCCCATCCTAAGCATCATATCCCTCAGAAATGCCCACTCAACTCTGTCATTGGCTTTACTCATATCAAGCTTGATCGCCGCATACCCAATTTGATCCCTTCTTTTATTATGCATATAGTGCAAAATCTCATAGGCAATCAAAGTATTATCCAAAATAAGTCTGCCTAGAACAAAGGCACTTCGGAAAGGGGAAATAATCTCAGGTCGGGCAATCTTTAGTCTATTAGCAAGCACCTTTGACACCACAATCGCACTTATCCCAAAGGTTCAAACTCTGGAACAGGTGAAGGACCTCCGACCAATTAGCTTATGCAATGTCTTGTACAAAGTGGTGTCAAAGGTGCTTGCTAATAGACTAAAGATTGCCCGACCTGAGATTATTTCCCCTTTCCGAAGTGCCTTTGTTCTAGGCAGACTTATTTTGGATAATACTTTGATTGCCTATGAGATTTTGCACTATATGCATAATAAAAGAAGGGATCAAATTGGGTATGCGGCGATCAAGCTTGATATGAGTAAAGCCAATGACAGAGTTGAGTGGGCATTTCTGAGGGATATGATGCTTAGGATGGGGTTCTCAATGTGTTGGGTGGATCTGATCATGAAATGTGTGTGTACGGTCAAGTATAGAGTGAAAGTAAATGGGTGCCTCACTAATGAAATTGTTCCAGAAAGAGGGCTGTGACAGGGTGATCCATTGTCCACCTACTTGTTTTGTTGCGCGCTGAAGGTTTCTCTACCCTCCTACAGAAGGCCGAGGTTGAGAGCGAGATTGGAGGAGTGAAAATCTGCCATGGGGCTCCAAGCATCTCTCACCTATTGTTTGTTAACGACTCTTTGATCCTAGTTCGTGCAAACGGGGAAGATACAACAAAGTTACAGGGTATCCTGGATTTGTATGTGGAGTGCTCTGGTCAGGTTATAAACAAAGAAATTAGCAGTCATGTTTAGCAGAAACATGAGCAGTGAATACAAAGCAGTGGGGATGCAACAGATGGGTATTCCTCGGGAATCCTTCAATGATAGATATCTTGGGTTTTCGGTACACGTGAGCAACAACAAATCGCAGGTCTTTAGTTATTTGAAAGACAGGGTATGGCAAAGAATATAAGGATGGAAGGAGAAGCTTTTATCTAATGTGGGAAAGGATATAATGATTAAAGCGGTGGCACAAGCAATCCCTACTTATGCTATGGGGTGTTTGGATATTACAACCGAGGTATGTGATCAAATCAGTAGACAGATTTGTAGATACTTGTGGCGTCACAACGACAAGGAGAATAAAATGCATTGGTTAAGTTGGGACAAGCTTAAGAAAACGAAGAAGCAGGGAGGGCTCGGTTTTAGGGATGCACATGCATTCAACATGGCTATGTTGGCGAAGTAGATCTGGAGATTGCTGCAAACTCCGGATTCTTTGTGTGTCACAATTCTTAAAGCGAAATACTGCAGGCAAGTTAACTTTCTACAAGCAAAACCATACGAGGGAATGTCCTATGCATGGAGGAGTATCCTAAAGGGACTTGACCTTCTGAAGAAGGGTATTATATGGAGAGTAGGGAATGGTGAGAACATCAAAGTTTGGGAAGACCCATGGATCCAGCGCGGTCTCACTTGTAGACCGATAACACCAAGGAGAGTTATCCTTTTGTCTAGAGCTGCAAACCTGATACACCCCATCACTGGTCAGTGGGATGAAGAGTTAGTTCGTGAACTGTTCTAGCCCGAAGAAGTGCCGGCGATCCTAGCCTTGCCTATGCAAGTAGAAATGTAGGACGTAATTGCCTGGAACTTTGACCCCAAAGGCCTATTTTCAATCAAATTGGCATACAGACTATACTGTGATGATCACTAGCGGAGCAGCGCTACCGGCTCAGGTGCGACTAGCTCTAGGAGCGGGGGTGATGAGGAGAAACTATAGTCGAGTATCTGGAAGATAGAGGGCCCAAATCGGTTGAAGCACTTCATCTAGAGGTTTGCCCATAATTCCCTGGCCTTGTGATCCTACTTAGATCGGCACGGTATGAAGGTGGGAGTATGGTGCGTCATGTGTGACAAGGTAGGGGAAGATGGTTGTCATTTGTTCTTCAAATGCAAACATGTGAAGGAAGTTTGGACATGTGCCAGCTTGGAGGATATGCAACAAAGGTTGGCAGCTTGCAACAATGTGATTAAAGTTGTCAAAGCGATCCTCGTGGCTAGAGGTGATGTCCGAATGAATGTGTTGTTTCTGCAATGTAACTAGTGGCATGAACAGAATTCAGTTAGAGAAGGAGAGCAGAGGAGATAGCCAATCTACTTAGCGACCTTGAGCTGGAAGCAAACTATGGAAATGAAGAACCTGAACAGTCCTACACAGCGAGATGGAGGAGTGCGGGGAAGGCTAAGGAGGTGGCAACGCCCTCGAGATGGGCATCTAAAAATCAATGCCGATGGAGCTTTTAGAGAAGCTGATGGGAATGGAGGCTGGGGTTACGTTATCAGAGATGAAGGTGGCAGGTTGGTCCAGTCTGGTTCAGGAAGACAGCGGTTTGCCTGCAATGCCATGCATATGGAGCTCCGTGCTTGTATAGAAGGGGTGAAAGTAGCAATGGCGTTGGGCATAGGCAATATAGTCATGGAGATGGATGCAACACAAGTGGTGGAAGCCCTCATCGGTGATGATTTCAGATTGTCTACGGTTGGCAGTGTGGTGCATGAGTTGAAGGAATTGTTAGCTGAATTTTTTTCTCCTCAAGTGAAATATGCTCCGCAAGAATGTAACTGACTATCGCATGAGCTAGCTTCGATAGGAAGTATGAGTATTGAGGGCATGGCCTCTGTGATGGCCGGAGTGCCAGAATGTATCTTGTACTTGGTGTCAAGTGATTTAGCCAACATGGTCGATTAATGGAATCACAATTCCTTTCAAAAAAAAGAATGAATTCTCTCTACCGTCAATCATCCAAGTCGTTGATTTTAGATCCAAGCGTGAGCTCTAAGCTAACTAATCTAACAGGCCTGCAACCGGCCCACCTAAGCCCAGCCGCACAACTCCTCTCCCTGGGCTATTCACACCTCCGCCACTCCGCTTTCGCCGCCATTGCAAGCACTAGCTCGGCGCTCCCTTCCCTGCCAGGCGTGGCGGTCAGAATTTTGCGACCTCGCCGGCGCTCCCCTCGCCATACCCTCCTCAATCTGGTGGTATGGCGCGTCGGAAGCTTCCCCACCTCGTCGGCGCTCCTCTCCCGCCAACACGCACGAGCCTCGTCGCCACGGAAGCTGCCGCCCCGTGGCCGGTCTCGTCGGCACCGTTCCTCACCACGCTGGCTTCCATGCACTGGGCCTCGGTCCATCTCAGCCCAAAGCACCATGCTACCTCGCCATGGCGATTTAGTCCTTTGCCTCCATCGTCATCTTCCTTATTGCCGAGTCGCCTATCGCTAGAGAAGGAACACCATCGCCACAGAAGAGGAGGAGAAGGCCTTGAACTACCTCATCGTCGTCGCCAATACTTCTGCCACACCTGCTCTTTGGTTCAACAGCCCGCACTTCCACATGTTGCGCCCACTCGTCAGCTCACTGTTCACCGGGCCCGCGCCCTCACACCATGGAGCTCTCGCCTGCTACATCCGCGCATGCAGCTGTGTTGGCCGTCGCTGCCCTACTCGCCGCCCATGCGTGCAACCACGGCCCCATTCAGGCCACCCCGCTCGCCGCGCGCACTGGCTGCCAACTGTGCGTTTTGCCACGAACCGGCCACCACACTCACCACCTCCGGCTGTGGCCGGCTGCAACAAGGCAGACGATAGTGAAGCCACGAAGGCGAAGGACCGAGTGCGGCATTTTGGGCTAAGAATTGAGATGGGCCGGCTGTGGTGCTTATGCTGCCTAGAGTTTGGCAAAGCCACGGACTCACGGTTGGATGAAAATTAGACGGCACAGATTGGTGACTAGTGACTACAGAAGAAAGTCGATGAGGACGACTACAGAGGATCTGGTTTGGATTTTTGGGCGCGTGGCTTTTATCTAGGCTTGTTACGCATGGACACGTCGGTGGAGGAGGCCCAAATTTTCTTGGAGATGCTGCATCTGTGTTCATAGAAAATTCAACATTCTGTACGAAATCCTGGATGCAACCGCAATTTCATTTTGTCCGACGGCTATCGGGTTGGCCGCCGTTCAGGGACGGAAACAGGGGCGGCGACCGGCAAACCCTAGCGCCGCTGCCACTGGTTTCCTCATCGCTGGTCACTTCTCCCCTGCCAATCTACTCCCACAGAAGGTAGTTCTTGAGTTCCCAGTGTGGATTTAGCCCTTGTGGTGGTCGTCCTCTCCTTCCCCAATCTCTCTCGTTCGGCTCCCTCTGTTCTTGAGTCTGCGGTGCCGACGGCCGCCTTCGCCCGGGCCTCCAGCTGCACAGGGGGTCTTGCCCCACTACAGGCTGCTGGCTCTGCTCAGGCCTACTGGCCAGCATTTTCTCGAAGCTGTGCTACCTCGGCATCTCGTCATTCGTACGTCTTCCGATAACTCTGTCAGGCAGAAGGCGACTCTGCTCAGCAGCTGCTCTGGAATGGAGCGTTGCCGGCACATGTGCGCCTACTTCCTGTTGGCCTAAGCGCCTAGGCCACCAGCGTGCCACTGCTGCCTCGAGCTGCCCAATACCTGCAGAGGATTTTGCTTAAGCTGGCAATCAGAAGTGCAGTGAAAAAATATGAGCTTACTCAGTTGGAATTGTAGAGGTTCAAGCAGGAGCCTCCAAAGTCAGAAGATGCAACATCTTGCCCGACTCATACCTTCAACCCATGCCCAGGTAACATTCATATCGTAGACTAGAAATTCCTGTGTCACTGCTGATGATTTAACAGACCATTTCCATATGTGCAATGGTTTTGTTGTTCCTACTATATGCCTCTCCGTTGATCTTTGGGTCATGTGGAGTGATGATGTGGATGTGGATATTGTCTCTTCTAGCCATTATTATGTTCTAGCATCTGTTGTACAAAAATCAAATGCTTCTAGTTTTAACCTAGTGTGTGTATATGGTGATCCCCATCATCAGAAGACAAATTCCATCTAGAACGATGTCTTATCCTTTATTATGTAGAATCAAGGTAAGCCAACTTTATGTATGGGTGACCTAAATAATATCATGCATCCAAATGAAAAATGGGGGCATTCACCTCCTTCACTTTCTCGGATTGATAACTTTTGTTCTCTTATTAAGCAATGTGGTTTGATGGATCTCGGGTTTAGTGGTCCCGCTTATACCTGGACAAACAAACAGTTCACGACTAATCCTACTTTTGAGCGTTTGGACAGATGCCTTGGTGATGCCGAGTGGTGTCAAGCTTATCCTTCTACCATTGTCTACCATTTGCCTATGTTATATAGCGATCATGCTCCTATCTTGGCTATCATGACCCTGAATTGCCCCAAGCCGAAAAGAAGATTTAAATTTTAGAATTGGTGGCTAACTGAAGATGACTTTCATGAAACGGCTTTGCGAGCATGGAACCAAGCGGATGGTAAGCCTTTCCACTTGCGTACAAGAGAATTAACTTGCACCATTAAGAAATGGGTAAGGAAGAAAAAACCTCTCAATCAACAGCTTTGTGATATTGAAAATAATCTTTCTATCCTGCAGCAAGACCCTCCTCATCTTATAGATCATGCCAAGGAGGAGAGTTTAATTCAGCAGCATAATATGATCTTAGACAAAATCACTGACCATTACAGACAATTATCGAAGAAACATTGGGCGACTGAGGGTGATAGGAACACAAGATTCTTCCAGCAAGCTTGTACCAGGAGACGACATAAAAATAGAATACTTTTCATCCAGAAAGGACATAACATTATGGTGTCTAGCCCTTTGGATATTGCAAATGAATTCATAAATTATTTCACTAATCTTTTTACTTCTTCCATTCCAAGGGTGGATTGTAATTTTAATTTTGGAGGCACCATCACTAATGAATTTACTAACTCAGTGCCAAGAATTGATGAATGTTTGCAGATTGTAAAGAACATGAGGCTAAATGTTGCTCCAGGCCCAGATGGTTTCAATATAGCTTTCTACAGGGCTGCTTTGGCCTTGGATCAACCGTGATGTTCATAACTTGATTACAAGCTTTTGCGTTACTGGTTCATCAAACTTAAATAAAATGGTTCATCATGTCATGTTATACTGTTTTAAAAGCTGAATACTAGGATTATGAGCTCAATCGATTTGGTTTGATGATTACGCCACTATGCCTCTTGTAATTTGTGAAACTTGAAATATTTTCATGTTATTTTGTTGGTTCGTACGGAATATTTTTTTTCATTTTCTTACACAAATTGGGTGCATGTCAGGACGTGTTTTCAAAGAGCCACATTTCCTTTTTACACGAACTATGTACACATGAACAGTTGTCTGTAGTCCACCGTCATACGGCCATGTGAGGGCAGCTGTACGTGATACTAGTCTGCTGTACGGCGACGGGTCGATCCATATTATCCGTTGGAGGATACGGACCAAGCAAATAAGCTAAAGGTCCCTTCGTTCTCTTGTCTAAATTTTTAATTGGCTAAAGTTACGAACTAAAACTTTAAACCATTTTAACTCACTTGTGTGGTCTAAACTTTTTTTTGTAAGGTTAGCTAAACTTTATAATGTACTTTAGACTTCCCGTTTAGAACCTCATCAGGAGCTAAAATAGCTAAACTTTAGACCTTAAGATCTAAACAGGCATAAATTTGACTGTTCCATGTCCTCTCTGTTTTTTTTTGAAACCTCCTCTCCCTGTTTCTATGTTTCATACTTTCATGCATGGAAGGATCGGCTCCGCTTGGCTCTATGGGTCAACCCCACACATGCTCACGCCATGTTTGATACATGAGCTAATTACTAGCTAGCTAAAAATTAGCTCTAATACATCCAAACAGGGAAACTAATACATGAGTTATTTTTTTAGCTAAGTCTCTATCTAGTTGTTAGCCAACCATAGCTAATTTAAGCTAATTTTTAGTCTCAACAACTAGTTATGTATATCCGAACAGGCCCTAGATCCTGGTGAATGTGAATGGTAACACATACCACCCTCCATTGGATCCATATTGTTTGAGTTTTTAGATACATAGCATTTATAATGCATCTAGATATATAATATGTCTAAATATATAGAAAAAATCGTGTATCTAGAAAAGACAAAAATGACCTGCAAATTAAAATGGAAGGAGTACGTTAACGTAGTTTTCTCTAAATGGCGGCGTGACCACGCCCATACTCATCAGGGTGATGACGTACAAGGTGACATATGTACAGAATGTTTTTTTTTGAAAAGTTAAACTTCCATTGCATCACAAACATATTAAAGAGATGGGGATCTTGTTACCCCAATCGTTGTTTTCTAGCACAAGCTGGATATTACAAGTTGGATGATGCGCAAGTGCCTAGCAAGGAAAAAGACATGAATTCAGGATGCTTGCTCATCTTGCCTTTTTAGCAAGGCTATCTGCTATCTCATTAGCCTCTCTACGGATCTTGATTACCGTGTAGTTTTTTGCTTGAATAATGTCCTGTATTTCAGCAATGATAGGGCGTATCGACCAATGTCCAGGATGTGTGCGTGGCGATCCAGCAAGAACAGCGGAGGCCAACACTTGGTTGTCAGCGAACAAAGTTGTGTCCTGCAGATTGAGAGCTGTAGCTAGCTTGGCACCAAAAAGCAGGGCATGAGCTTCAGCCTCCAATGGTTCCAAGACTTGTTGAATCGCTACCTGAAAAAAGAAGCATGGGAGGTACTTCTAGCAGGTTGGGTGAGATGAAGACTCCAATCCCTGTTTGGTGTGTTGTAGTAGGATTTTGAGAATCAACGGAGACATCACAAAAAATCCTAGGAGCCTCCTGGGCCTGCAAGGTAGTAAATTGAGTAGCGTCTGCAATTGTCTCCTGAGCCTGCAAGGTAGTAAAATGAGTAGCATCTGCACTTGTTGGAGTTGTAGCAACATGTGAAATAGGTACAGGCACAGTGTTATCTCCAATAGCTATATTGTAAGCCCTATCAGTAGCTTTTGCCTCATGCAAAACCATTGTAACCGTCCAATTGGATTTGTTAAATCTGTGATCATTGCGAGCTTTCCATAAGCACCACATAATGGAGAATACCATACCTGGAGTAGCTTGAGGTGGTCCTTGCTGCAACATAGCAGTAATCTAGGAATGGATCCTGTGACCTATTTGTGGTAAGGCATCGGCTCTAAGGCCAATGGGTGAAGCAAACCAGACCGCCCAGGCAAAGCTACAACCAAAAAATAGATGTTTGTCATCTTCAAGCCTCCCGTAGCAAGGGCATGCATCATTGATCGCTAGAATAATCCTATGGATCTTGCAGGTTGTCCCAAGTGCAAGTCTAAGAAGCCTCCAGGCCTAAAGTTTTGACTCGCGGCTGAATTGTTTTATCTGCCCAAACATGCCTGAGAATTTGCAACACCTGCATAGGAACGTTAGAAGGTGGGTTGCTTGATGCCTCCTCAGTCGCTAGCATCTTGTAGGCACTTTTGGATGAGCACATGCCATTAGAGGCCGGCTTCCAACACAAAATATCAGGCTCATCTCCCACCATGAGAAGAATCTGCAAAAGAACCTGCAATGTTTGTTGACCAAAGAGAACTATAATCTTATTTTCATCCCACCTTTTATAATTTGGGAGCCAAGAATTTGGTATTCAAATTGTTATAAATTTAAGCGGTCATGCATTTCCTTCCAAATGGGACACCTCGGTTGGTTCCAAATAGAGGTATTTCCTTTGACATATTGAAAGGTGATATTGTGCTCAAGATGGTGCCTAATGTTTAGCATAGAAGACCAAAAGATAGATTTTGGAGCATAAGAAGCTGCAGTCCACAGAGAGGCACATGGAAAATATTTTGCTTTAACGATTTTAGCAACAGTAGAATCCGAATCATGGACCAGTCTCCATGCTGTGTTAATTAGCATACCTTTGTTTACTAACTCCAACTTCCTGATTCCCAAACCCCCTTCCTTTTTTGGTTTGTAGATTGTCTCCCATGATCTGTAGTGGATGAGCTTTTTTTTGTTGTTCTTTTTGTACACCTTACCACCAAAAGACCCTAATAACAGAAGTGAGTTTTGCCAAGAATTTCTTAGAGAATAAGATGTTAGCCATATAGTAAATTGGAATTGAAGCAAATACTGACTGGATCCAAGTTAATCTTCTAGCATGGTTGAGAGTATTAGCCTTTGTGAGAGTGAGACTGGTTTTGAATTTTTGATAAATAAATTGTAGGCTTTATTTTTTATCCCTATGGATAATAAACAAAGGATGGCCCAGGTGCATGGAATTGCGGTCGAAATCAGCCACAGGGAAGACAGCTTTGATCTGGGCTCTCACATCATGGTACACCTTTTTGCTAAAAAGAATAGAAGACTTGGACCAGCTTGGAGTTTGACCTGACATGGCACAAAAAGTTTGAAGAACATCATTGATAGTGTTTATCTCCTGTAGATCAGCCTTGCCACAAAGGATCAAATCATCAGCAAAGAGAATTGAGTGGACAGGTGGACACCCTGGGCCCAAAGTGACACTTGTAAGGCCCGCATTGTCTAGTGCTTCCTGCAATCTTAAAGATAGCTCATTAATAGCAAGGACAAACAGGTAAGGTGACAGGGGACATCCCTGCCAAATTCCTCTAGTTGCCTGAAAGTTCCCGTACGATTCTCCATTGACATTAACTGAAAAACACGTGGATGAGATGCAGGCATACACAAGTTTGATGAAGTGACCATGATGTGAGAGCCCAGATCAAAGCTGTCTTCCCTGTGGCTGATTTCGACCGCAATTCCATGCACCTGGGCCATCCTTTGTTTATTATCCATAGGGATAAAAAATAAAGCCTACAATTTATTTATCAAAAATTCAAAACCAGTCTCACTCTCACAAAGGCTAATACTCTCAACCATGCTAGAAGATTAACTTGGATCCAGTCAGTATTTGCTTCAATTCCAATTTACTATATGGCTAACATCTTATTCTCTAAGAAATTCTTGGCAAAACTCACTTCTGTTATTAGGGTCTTTTGGTGGTAAGGTGTACAAAAAGAACAACAAAAAAAAGCTCATCCACTACAGATCATGGGAGACAATCTACAAACCAAAAAAGGAAGGGGGTTTGGGAATCAGGAAGTTGGAGTTAGTAAACAAAGGTATGCTAATTAACACAGCATGGAGACTGGTCCATGATTCGGATTCTACTGTTGCTAAAATCGTTAAAGCAAAATATTTTCCATGTGCCTCTCTGTGGACTGCAGCTTCTTATGCTCCAAAATCTATCTTTTGGTCTTCTATGCTAAACATTAGGCACCATCTTGAGCACAATATCACCTTTCAATATGTCAAAGGAAATACCTCTATTTGGAACCAACCGAGGTGTCCCATTTGGAAGGAAATGCATGACCGCTTAAATTTATAACAATTTGAATACCAAATTCTTGGCTCCCAAATTATAAAAGGTGGGATGAAAATAAGATTATAGTTCTCTTTGGTCAACAAACATTGCAGGTTCTTTTGCAGATTCTTCTCATGGTGGGAGATGAGCCTGATATTTTGTGTTGGAAGCCGGCCTCTAATGGCATGTGCTCATCCAAAAGTGCCTACAAGATGCTAGCGACTGAGGAGGCATCAAGCAACCCACCTTCTAACGTTCCTATGCAGGTGTTGCAAATTCTCAGGCATGTTTGGGCAGATAAAACAATTCAGCCGCGAGTCAAAACTTTAGGCCTGGAGGCTTCTTAGACTTGCACTTGGGACAACCTGCAAGATCCATAGGATTATTCTAGCGATCAATGATGCATGCCCTTGCTACGGGAGGCTTGAAGATGACAAACATCTATTTTTTGGTTGTAGCTTTGCCTGGGCGGTCTGGTTTGCTTCACCCATTGGCCTTAGAGCCGATGCCTTACCACAAATAGGTCACAGGATCCATTCCTAGATTACTGCTATGTTGCAGCAAGGACCACCTCAAGCTACTCCAGGTATGGTATTCTCCATTATGTGGTGCTTATGGAAAGCTCGCAATGATCACAGATTTAACAAATCCAATTGGACGGTTACAATGGTTTTGCATGAGGCAAAAGCTACTGATAGGGCTTACAATATAGCTATTGGAGATAACACTGTGCCTGTACCTATTTCACATGTTGCTACAACTCCAACAAGTGCAGATGCTACTCATTTTACTACCTTGCAGGCTCAGGAGACAATTGCAGACGCTACTCAATTTACTACCTTGCAGGCCCAGGAGGCTCCTAGGATTTTTTGTGATGTCTCCGTTGATTCTCAAAATCCTACTACAACACACCAAACAGGGATTGGAGTCTTCATCTCACCCAACCTGCTAGAAGTACCTCCCATGCTTCTTTTTTCAGGTAGCGATTCAACAAGTCTTGGAACCATTGGAGGCTGAAGCTCATGCCCTGCTTTTTGGTGCCAAGCTAGCTACAGCTCTCAATCTGCAGGACACAACTTTGTTCGCTGACAACCAAGTGTTGGCCTCCGCTGTTCTTGCTGGATCGCCACGCACACATCCTGGACATTGGTCGATACGCCCTATCATTGCTGAAATACAGGACATTATTCAAGCAAAAAACTACACGGTAATCAAGATCCGTAGAGAGGCTAATGAGATAGCAGATAGCCTTGCTAAAAAGGCAAGATGAGCAAGCATCCTGAATTCATGTCTTTTTCCTTGCTAGGCACTTGCGCATCATCCAACTTGTAATATCCAGCTTGTGCTAGAAAACAACGATTGGGGTAACAAGATCCCCATCTCTTTAATATGTTTGTGATGCAATGGAAGTTTAACTTTTCAAAAAAAAACATTCTGTACATATGTCACCTTGTACGTCATCACCCTGATGAGTATGGGCGTGGTCACGCCGCCATTTAGAGAAAACTACGTTAACGTACTCCTTCCATTTTAATTTGCAGGTCATTTTTGTCTTTTCTAGATACACGATTTTTTCTATATATTTAGACATATTATATATCTAGATGCATTATAAATGCTATGTATCTAAAAACTCAAACAATATGGATCCAATGGAGGGTGGTATGTGTTACCATTCACATTCACCAGGATCTAGGGCCTGTTCGGATATACATAACTAGTTGTTGAGACTAAAAATTAGCTTAAATTAGCTATGGTTGGCTAACAACTAGATAGAGACTTAGCTAAAAAAATAACTCATGTATTAGTTTCCCTGTTTGGATGTATTAGAGCTAATTTTTAGCTAGCTAGTAATTAGCTCATGTATCAAACATGGCGTGAGCATGTGTGGGGTTGACCCATAGAGCCAAGCGGAGCCGATCCTTCCATGCATGAAAGTATGAAACATAGAAACAGGGAGAGGAGGTTTCAAAAAAAACAGAGAGGACATGGAACAGTCAAATTTATGCCTGTTTAGATCTTAAGGTCTAAAGTTTAGCTATTTTAGCTCCTGATGAGGTTCTAAACGGGAAGTCTAAAGTACATTATAAAGTTTAGCTAACCTTACAAAAAAAAGTTTAGACCACACAAGTGAGTTAAAATGGTTTAAAGTTTTAGTTCGTAACTTTAGCCAATTAAAAATTTAGACAAGAGAACGAAGGGACCTTTAGCTTATTTGCTTGGTCCGTATCCTCCAACGGATAATATGGATCGACCCGTCGCCGTACAGCAGACTAGTATCACGTACAGCTGCCCTCACATGGCCGTATGACGGTGGACTACAGACAACTGTTCATGTGTACATAGTTCGTGTAAAAAGGAAATGTGGCTCTTTGAAAACACGTCCTGACATGCACCCAATTTGTGTAAGAAAATGAAAAAAAATATTCCGTACGAACCAACAAAATAACATGAAAATATTTCAAGTTTCACAAATTACAAGAGGCATAGTGGCGTAATCATCAAACCAAATCGATTGAGCTCATAATCCTAGTA
>JAHUYU010002333.1:0-12904 GCA_030439765.1 Tripidium arundinaceum | reverse complement strand
CCGTGAAAGTTGTCAAGAAGATGTACAGCATACATGGCACAAGACGAAGCGGACTCGGCTGATGACCTCGAAGGTGAAGGCGAAGGCGAAGGCGAAGGCGGGAGCGCCAGCCACAATGGCTGGTACCGGCGGCGCTGAAGACTTCGCGGAGCCCACGACAGGACTCAATGGGCCTTAGCTCGGGTCAACAAGGGCCCATCAAGGAAGGTGGTGGCCGCAAGAGAAGACCTAGAATGCCCTTGAGGGGGAAGGAGTGAATAGGGAATATCCAGGGAATATGCCTTAGCTGGCAGAGGACAAGGATATAAATATACCATGCATGTAACATCTTCCTATAAAAGGGGGACTCGATCCTCAATAAAGCAGGAGATTCCAAGGCTCGAAACCCTAAACATACTCATCTCGATAATCACGCTTGTTCTAGCCCCCAAGCCTTCGGGCAACGCCGCTAGCTCTACCTTATCACCGTGTGGGGATTGGGTGGACCTGCGTCCAGCCTTCACTACTGTCGGGACAGACTTCCCAACATTGGCGCCCATCGTGCTAGGCCAGGCACAAGCCCACAATGCCAACTAAAAGAAGGCCTCTGCTCAGACCAGGGGGATGCCCCACGTGGGATGGCCCTGGCGTACTACTCACAGTACGTACGCTAGCGCCCCTAAGCCCAGGACGATGTGGCGGAAGAAGAAGCCCCCACGGCAAACAGCTAGCGGGTGAAGATGAGCAACTAAACCTTGACCCAACACTAGAGTAGGTACTCAAACAATTGCAAGCTCAGCTGCAGCAGGCACAGCAGGAAAGAGATAAGTTAGCAGCAACCTTTGCACCAACCAGAGGGCAGTTCTCGCTTCCCAGCAAGCAGCCGAGGTACGCCAGCAGCTAGCAATCTTGCAACCAGAAATACAAGCCTGCAGCCAAACCACACAACTTCAAACAACTCCAACCAACCTCTACTAGCAGCACAAAGCCAGCTCAACCCCACACCGAACCCGCTACTCCAATGAACCTTCGGCACTCCACTTAGCCTTAATCCACCCCAAAACACATAGACAACAAGTCACCACTGTCCGAAGGCCTACAGAGCTCCCCCTGGCTATCTACTTACAAGTCCATTTCCTTTCCCAAGTTCAATGGCCAGACATACCCCGCCAATTCATAATGAGCTTTGAGGCTACCATAGCCTCCGCCGGGGGAAGCGACATAGTCCTAGCGAAGTCCTTCATCATCAGCTGAAGGCGATGCCCTCACCTGGTATTCCATGTTGAAGCCAAAATCTGTATACTCATGGGAAGACCTCCATGACAAAATCATGGCCAATTTTAAAGGATTCACAAATGAGTCCTTAACAGCCTTCAACCTCTTCCAATGCAAGCAATAGCCAGGGGAATCTCTCAAATGCTATTACCAGAAATTTGTGCATCTCAAGGCTCGGGCTCCCAATGTGCTTGAAGACATGAGAGTTGAAGCTACCATTAAAGGCCTCCGCATCGGACCCTTCGCAGGACATCTCGCTAGAGAGAAGCCTTCGACCATTGAAGAGTTGTACAATGAATTCAAGAAGTACTGCAGATCTGATAATGACCTCCGGAAGAGGATGGAAGAGCAAAACCAATACAAGTAGCAAGCTCAGTCTCAAAACAGCAAGCAGCCTCCCAGGGACAACAAAGGCCAGAACCCGCCACAATGAGGTCAAAATCAGTAGGTCTTCAACATAAACCCCCAACCGAATCATCAACAATCTCAGCAGCCTCCTGTTGACGGTCACTAACGATGAAATTCGACCATCAATAAGCTCATAAAAAGGAGAAACTAGCAGACTTAAGTCACATATGCTTTTACTCTTAACTGAGTTCCGCATGTATTTGGAGTATATCACTTCGCATGTCACAAACACAAATACATGGAATAAACCATCAAAAGGCGCTTTCCAATGTTGATTCGCGCAAAGAATGGAGAAGGCGCTAACATCGTAACACCAACGGGGCAAAACACCATGCAGCAGTATTCCAAGCCCAACCAGAGTCCACCTCGCAAAGGCGGTGGCCACTTGGGCCCCTTGGTGGGCCGGCCGGCCCAGGCGGCGGTCGCCCCCCTGGCACCGCCATCTACCCTGGTCTTTCTCTGGCGGTGGCCTGGAGGCATGCAACGTCGGTTCCCTGGGTGCCTCACGCCAAGAATAGGGAGGAGCACCGCCTTTCTCCCTGCATAAATAGAGAGCCAAGCCCCTCAACTCAACACACAACCACATCAAGCATTACCTTACTCTCTATTTCCTAGTTGTAGCTTTATTATTTGTTTTAGAGCAAGGCAAAGCTACCTTGGACAGCTTGGCTCCTTGGAAGAAGACACCCTTGGGTATGAATAGAATTATGAGTTCTTCCAAAGTCTTGCTCTCATTATCTATTTATAGTTATACTTATGAACTATAGTATAGTTTTGCTGTTATGATCTTGATATATGAACTAGTCTATAGTTTGTGTGTCATGGGAATAACATGCTTAACTTTGTGCTTAATAAATCATATAACATATGTAATTGGGATTAGAGCTAAGTTGAGGTGGTGGTTCATTGTGCCGCAAGGTGTGCCCATTTGCTTTACCGGTCGATCCGTAGGGTCGGGGACCGTGGGGATTTGGGTAGTTGCTGCATACGCAAGCATGGTGCTTGGGTATGGAGGAACAGGTGATTGCATTGTCCCTTTCTACGGAATGAGGGGTAGGCGGCAGGTGGTGACAGCCCTGTCCGTCCTTTGTATTCCCCCACATTCGATTGGGGTGTAGGAGTCTAAATTGTCACTGAGGTTGCTGGCAGACCAGTACTCGAGTGCTCTCCCGACCTGCTTCATCCTTAGTCCTGATTCTAATTATGTAAAGTTGTATGATTTATTAAGCACAAAGTTAAGCATGTTATTCCCATGACACACAAACTATAGACTAGTTCATATATCAAGATCATAACAGCAAAACTATACTATAGTTCATAAGTATAACTATAAATAGATAATGAGAGCAAGACTTTGGAAGAACTCATAATTCTATTCATACCCAAGGGTGTCTTCTCCAAGGAGCCAAGCTGTCCAAGGTAGCTTTGCCTTGCTCTAAAACAAATAATAAAGCTACAACTTTACATAATTAGAATCAGGACTAAGGATGAAGCAGGTCGGGAGAGCACTCGAGTACTGGTCTGCCAGCAACCTCAGTGACAATTTAGACTCCTACACCCCAATCGAATGTGGGGGAATACAAAGGACGGACAGGGCTGTCACCACCTGCCGCCTACCCCTCATTCCGTAGAAAGGGACAATGCAATCACCTGTTCCTCCATACCCAAGCACCATGCTTGCGTATGCAGCAACTACCCAAATCCCCACGGTCCCCGACCCTACGGATCGACCGGTAAAGCAAATGGGCACACCTTGCGGCACAATGAACCACCACCTCAACTTAGCTCTATCCCAATTACATATGTTATATGATTTATTAAGCACAAAGTTAAGCATGTTATTCCCATGACACACAAACTATAGACTAGTTCATATATCAAGATCATAACAGCAAAACTATACTATAGTTCATAAGTATAACTATAAATAGATAATGAGAGCAAGACTTTGGAAGAACTCATAATTCTATTCATACCCAAGGGTGTCTTCTTCCAAGGAGCCAAGCTGTCCAAGGTAGCTTTGCCTTGCTCTAAAACAAATAATAAAGCTACAACTAGGAAATAGAGAGTAAGGTAATGCTTGATGTGGTTGTGTGTTGAGTTGAGGGGCTTGGCTCTCTATTTATGCAGGGAGAAAGGCGGTGCTCCTCCCTATTCTTGGCGTGAGGCACCCAGGGAACCGACGTTGCATGCCTCCAGGCCACCGCCAGAGAAAGACCAGGGTAGATGGCGGTGCCAGGGGGGCGACCGCCGCCTGGGCCGGCCGGCCCACCAAGGGGCCCAAGTGGCCACCGCCTTTGCGAGGTGGACTCTGGTTGGGCTTGGAATACTGCTGCATGGTGTTTTGCCCCGTTGGTGTTACGATGTTTTAGCGCCTTCTCCATTCTTTGCGCGAATCAACATTGGAAAGCGCCTTTTGATGGTTTATTCCATGTATTGTGTTTGTGACATGCGAAGTGATATACTCCAAATACATGCGGAACTCAGTTAAGAGTAAAAGCATATGTGACTTAAGTCTGCTAGTTTCTCCTTTTTATGAGCTTATTGATGGTCGAATTTCATCGTTAGTGACCGTCAACAGGAGGCTGCTGAGATTGTTGATGATTCGGTTGGGGGTTTATGTTGAAGACCTACTGATTTTGACCTCATTGTGGCGGAAGAAGAAGCCCCCACGGCAAACCAGCTAGCGGGTGAAGATGAGCAACTAAACTTGACCCAACACTAGAGTAGGTACTCAAACAATTGCAAGCTCAGCTGCAGCAGGCACAGCAGGAAAGAGATAAGTTAGCAGCAACCTTTGCCACCAACCAGAGGGCAGTTCTCGCTTCCCAGCAAGCAGCCGAGGTACGCCAGCAGCTAGCAATCTTGCAACCAGAAATACAAAGCCTGCAGCCAAACCACACAACTTCAAACAACTCCAACCAACCTCTACTAGCAGCACAAAGCCAGCTCAACCCCACACCGAACCCGCTACTCCAATGAACCTTCGGCACTCCACTTAGCCTTAATCCACCCCAAAACACATAGACAACAAGTCACCACTGTCCGAAGGCCTACAGAGCTCCCCCTGGCTATCTACTTACAAGTCCATTTCCTTTCCCAAGTTCAATGGCCAGACATACCCCCGCCAATTCATAATGAGCTTTGAGGCTACCATAGCCTCCGCCGGGGGAAGCGACATAGTCCTAGCGAAGTCCTTCATCATCAGCTGAAGGCGATGCCCTCACCTGGTATTCCATGTTGAAGCCAAAATCTGTATACTCATGGGAAGACCTCCATGACAAAATCATGGCCAATTTTAAAGGATTCACAAATGAGTCCTTAACAGCCTTCAACCTCTTCCAATGCAAGCAATAGCCAGGGAATCTCTCAAATGCTATTACCAGAAATTTGTGCATCTCAAGGCTCGGGCTCCCAATGTGCTTGAAGACATGAGAGTTGAAGCTACCATTAAAGGCCTCCGCATCGGACCCTTCGCAGGACATCTCGCTAGAGAGAAGCCTTCGACCATTGAAGAGTTGTACAATGAATTCAAGAAGTACTGCAGATCTGATAATGACCTCCGGAAGAGGATGGAAGAGCAAAACCAATACAAGTAGCAAGCTCAGTCTCAAAACAGCAAGCAGCCTCCCAGGGACAACAAAGGCCAGAACCCGCCACAATGAGGTCAAAATCAGTAGGTCTTCAACATAAACCCCCAACCGAATCATCAACAATCTCAGCAGCCTCCTGTTGACGGTCACTAACGATGAAATTCGACCATCAATAAGCTCATAAAAAGGAGAAACTAGCAGACTTAAGTCACATATGCTTTTACTCTTAACTGAGTTCCGCATGTATTTGGAGTATATCACTTCGCATGTCACAAACACAAATACATGGAATAAACCATCAAAAGGCGCTTTCCAATGTTGATTCGCGCAAAGAATGGAGAAGGCGCTAAACATCGTAACCACCAACGGGGCAAAACACCATGCAGCAGTATTCCAAGCCCAACCAGAGTCCACCTCGCAAAGGCGGTGGCCACTTGGGCCCCTTGGTGGGCCGGCCGGCCCAGGCGGCGGTCGCCCCCCTGGCACCGCCATCTACCCTGGTCTTTCTCTGGCGGTGGCCTGGAGGCATGCAACGTCGGTTCCCTGGGTGCCTCACGCCAAGAATAGGGAGGAGCACCGCCTTTCTCCCTGCATAAATAGAGAGCCAAGCCCCTCAACTCAACACACAACCACATCAAGCATTACCTTACTCTCTATTTCCTAGTTGTAGCTTTATTATATGTTTTAGAGCAAGGCAAAGCTACCTTGGACAGCTTGGCTCCTTGGAAGAAGACACCCTTGGGTATGAATAGAATTATGAGTTCTTCCAAAGTCTTGCTCTCATTATCTATTTATAGTTATACTTATGAACTATAGTATAGTTTTGCTGTTATGATCTTGATATATGAACTAGTCTATAGTTTGTGTGTCATGGGAATAACATGCTTAACTTTGTGCTTAATAAATCATATAACATATGTAATTGGGATTAGAGCTAAGTTGAGGTGGTGGTTCATTGTGCCGCAAGGTGTGCCCATTTGCTTTACCGGTCGATCCGTAGGGTCGGGGACCGTGGGGGATTTGGGTAGTTGCTGCATACGCAAGCATGGTGCTTGGGTATGGAGGAACAGGTGATTGCATTGTCCCTTTCTACGGAATGAGGGGTAGGCGGCAGGTGGTGACAGCCCTGTCCGTCCTTTGTATTCCCCCACATTCGATTGGGGTGTAGGAGTCTAAATTGTCACTGAGGTTGCTGGCAGACCAGTACTCGAGTGCTCTCCCGACCTGCTTCATCCTTAGTCCTGATTCTAATTATGTAAAGTTGTAGCTTTATTATTTGTTTTAGAGCAAGGCAAAGCTACCTTGGACAGCTTGGCTCCTTGGAAGAAGACACCCTTGGGTATGAATAGAATTATGAGTTCTTCCAAAGTCTTGCTCTCATTATCTATTTATAGTTATACTTATGAACTATAGTATAGTTTTGCTGTTATGATCTTGATATATGAACTAGTCTATAGTTTGTGTGTCATGGGAATAACATGCTTAACTTTGTGCTTAATAAATCATACAACTTTACATAATTAGAATCAGGACTAAGGATGAAGCAGGTCGGGAGAGCACTCGAGTACTGGTCTGCCAGCAACCTCAGTGACAATTTAGACTCCTACACCCCAATCGAATGTGGGGGAATACAAAGGACGGACAGGGCTGTCACCACCTGCCGCCTACCCCTCATTCCGTAGAAAGGGACAATGCAATCCCCACCTTCACCCTGTTCCTCCATACCCAAGCACCATGCTTGCGTATGCAGCAACTACCCAAATCCCCCACGGTCCCCGACCCTACGGATCGACCGGTAAAGCAAATGGGCACACCTTGCGGCACAATGAACCACCACCTCAACTTAGCTCTAATCCCAATTACATATGTTATATGATTTATTAAGCACAAAGTTAAGCATGTTATTCCCATGACACACAAACTATAGACTAGTTCATATATCAAGATCATAACAGCAAAACTATACTATAGTTCATAAGTATAACTATAAATAGATAATGAGAGCAAGACTTTGGAAGAACTCATAATTCTATTCATACCCAAGGGGTGTCTTCTTCCAAGGAGCCAAGCTGTCCAAGGTAGCTTTGCCTTGCTCTAAAACAAATAATAAAGCTACAACTAGGAAATAGAGAGTAAGGTAATGCTTGATGTGGTTGTGTGTTGAGTTGAGGGGCTTGGCTCTCTATTTATGCAGGGAGAAAGGCGGTGCTCCTCCCTATTCTTGGCGTGAGGCACCCAGGAACCGACGTTGCATGCCTCCAGGCCACCGCCAGAGAAAGACCAGGGTAGATGGCGGTGCCAGGGGGGCGACCGCCGCCTGGGCCGGCCGGCCCACCAAGGGGCCCAAGTGGCCACCGCCTTTGCGAGGTGGACTCTGGTTGGGCTTGGAATACTGCTGCATGGTGTTTTGCCCCGTTGGTGTTACGATGTTTAGCGCCTTCTCCATTCTTTGCGCGAATCAACATTGGAAAGCGCCTTTTGATGGTTTATTCCATGTATTTGTGTTTGTGACATGCGAAGTGATATACTCCAAATACATGCGGAACTCAGTTAAGAGTAAAAGCATATGTGACTTAAGTCTGCTAGTTTCTCCTTTTTATGAGCTTATTGATGGTCGAATTTCATCGTTAGTGACCGTCAACAGGAGGCTGCTGAGATTGTTGATGATTCGGTTGGGGGTTTATGTTGAAGACCTACTGATTTTGACCTCATTGTGGCGGGTTCTGGCCTTTGTTGTCCCTGGGAGGCTGCTTGCTGTTTTGAGACTGAGCTTGCTACTTGTATTGGTTTTGCTCTTCCATCCTCTTCCGGAGGTCATTATCAGATCTGCAGTACTTCTTGAATTCATTGTACAACTCTTCAATGGTCGAAGGCTTCTCTCTAGCGAGATGTCCTGCGAAGGGTCCGATGCGGAGGCCTTTAATGGTAGCTTCAACTCTCATGTCTTCAAGCACATTGGGAGCCCGAGCCTTGAGATGCACAAATTTCTGGTAATAGCATTTGAGAGATTCCCCTGGCTATTGCTTGCATTGGAAGAGGTTGAAGGCTGTTAAGGACTCATTTGTGAATCCTTTAAAATTGGCCATGATTTTGTCATGGAGGTCTTCCCATGAGTATACAGATTTTGGCTTCAACATGGAATACCAGGTGAGGGCATCGCCTTCAGCTGATGATGAAGGACTTCGCTAGGACTATGTCGCTTCCCCCGGCGGAGGCTATGGTAGCCTCAAAGCTCATTATGAATTGGCGGGGGTATGTCTGGCCATTGAACTTGGGAAAGGAAATGGACTTGTAAGTAGATAGCCAGGGGGAGCTCTGTAGGCCTTCGGACAGTGGTGACTTGTTGTCTATGTGTTTTGGGGTGGATTAAGGCTAAGTGGAGTGCCGAAGGTTCATTGGAGTAGCGGGTTCGGTGTGGGGTTGAGCTGGCTTTGTGCTGCTAGTAGAGGTTGGTTGGAGTTGTTTGAAGTTGTGTGGTTTGGCTGCAGGCTTTGTATTTCTGGTTGCAAGATTGCTAGCTGCTGGCGTACCTCGGCTGCTTGCTGGGAAGCGAGAACTGCCCTCTGGTTGGTGGCAAAGGTTGCTGCTAACTTATCTCTTTCCTGCTGTGCCTGCTGCAGCTGAGCTTGCAATTGTTTGAGTACCTACTCTAGTGTTGGGTCAAGGTTTAGTTGCTCATCTTCACCCGCTAGCTGGTTTGCCGTGGGGGCTTCTTCTTCCGCCACATCGTCCTGGGCTTAGGGGCGCTAGCGTACGTACTGTGAGTAGTACGCCAGGGCCATCCCACGTGGGGCATCCCCCTGGTCTGAGCAGAGGCCTTCCTTTTAGTTGGCATTGTGGGCTTGTGCCTGGCCTAGCACGATGGGCGCCAATGTTGGGAAGTCTGTCCCGACAGTAGTGAAGGCTGGACGCAGGTCCACCCAATCCCCACACGGTGATAAGGTAGAGCTAGCGGCGTTGCCCGAAGGCTTGGGGGCTAGAACAAGCGTGATTATCGAGATGAGTATGTTTAGGGTTTCGAGCCTTGGAATCTCCTGCTTTATTGAGGATCGAGTCCCCCTTTTATAGGAAGATGTTACATGCATGGTATATTTATATCCTTGTCCTCTGCCAGCTAAGGCATATTCCCTGGATATTCCCTATTCACTCCTTCCCCCTCAAGGGCATTCTAGGTCTTCTCTTGCGGCCACCACCTTCCTTGATGGGCCCTTGTTGACCCGAGCTAAGGCCCATTGAGTCCTGTCGTGGGCTCCGCGAAGTCTTCAGCGCCGCCGGTACCAGCCATTGTGGCTGGCGCTCCCGCCTTCGCCTTCGCCTTCGCCTTCACCTTCGAGGTCATCAGCCGAGTCCGCTTCGTTGGTGCCATGTGTGTTCATCTTCTTGACAACTTTCACGGGTCGCTCCCAGCTCTTCAGCGCCGTCACGTGCCTTCTAGTGTGTCACCGAAGGTCTCCTCCCAAGTCTGGTCCTTAGGTGAAGGTTCGTCCCTGCGCGCCGTCCCTGCAATCACAACCGGCCTGAGTAGCTTTGGTCAGCATTAGATGGGGGGCCTTCGGGGTCGAGCCTCCGCTTCCCAACACCTACTAGTGTAGAAGAAGCTCTCAAGGATCCGGATTGGGTGAATGCCATGCATGAAGAATTGAACAACTTCACCCGTAAGCAAGTATGGACACTTGAAGAGCGACCACAAGATGCAAGAGTCATTGGAACAAAGTGGGTGTTCCACAACAAGCTAGATGATCAAGGTGTTGTTGTGAGGAACAAGGCAAGACTAGTTGTAAAGGGGTTCTCCCAAGTTGAAGGTTTGGATTTTGGAGAGACCTTTGCACCGGTTGTAGGACTTGAATCCATTGGTATCCTCCTTGCATATGCATCTAGCCATGAAATGAAACTATATTAAATGGATGTTAAAAGTGCATTTTAAATGGCTTCATAAATGAACTAGTCTATGTTGATCAACCTCCCGGGTTTGAAGACCCTAGATATCCTAATCATGTTTATAGGTTATCCAAGGAGCTATATGGGCTAAAGCAAGCTCCAAAGGCTTGGTATGAGCGCCTTCGAGATTTCCTTATTGAGAAGGGTTTCATCATTGGGAAGGTCGACACCACACTATTCACCAAGAAGCTTGATGGAGAGATCTTCATTTGTCAAGTATATGTTGATTATATCATATTTGGCTCAACAAATGAAGACTATAGCAAAGAATTTGGTGAATTGATGCCGAAGGAGTTCGACAGGTCAATGATTGGAGAGCTTACATTCTTTCTTGGTTTTCAAGTCAAGCAAATGAGAGAAGGGACTTTCGTCTCTCAAGAAAAATATACCAAGGATCTTCTCAAGAGGTTCAATATGGATGAATGTAAGCCAATCAAGACACCAATGCCATCAAATGGACATCTCGACCTAGATAAGGAGGTAAACCGGTTGATCAAACTCTCTACCATTCTATGATTGGTAGTTTGTTGTACTTGACTGCATCTAGGCCCGACATCATGTTTAGTGTGTGTATGTGTGCTAGATTCCAAGCCAATCCTAAGAAGGCTCACTTAGTTGCCGTTAAAAGAATCCTTAGATACCTTAAGCACACACCAAGCATTGGCCTTTGGTATCCCAAAGGAGCTAGTTTCCAACTCATTGGCTATTCCGATTAGGATTATGCAGGTTGCAAAATTGATAGGAAAAGCACATCTGGAGGGTCCCATATGCTTGGTAGATCACTAGTCTCAGACCTCCAAAAAGCAAAATAGTGTTGCCTTGTCCACCGCCGAGGCGTGGGAAAGGCTTCAAGACTACATTCAAGCCTGCCCACATCACGGCATCGAAAACTGGTTAGTGCTCCAAAATTTTTATGATGGATTAACAATTATGTCAAAGGGCCACATCGACGCTGCTACTGGAGGAGCTTTTCTCTCCCTCACCATTGATGGAGCTATGGCTCTCATCAGTAAAATGGTAACGAATCAAAGCTGGGGGGAGGAAAGAAGATCCCAAAAAGGTATGCATACTGTAAAAAAAGTAGATATGCTTTCCGTGAAAATGGATCTTTTGATGAAAAGGTTGGAAGAACGGGCCCAAGAAAAAGAAGCAATGAAGGGCACCGTCCAGGCCATGGACTCACACATCACGTGTGAGGTTTGTGGGAATGTTGGCCATTCGGGGAATGATTGCCCCGAAACTCATGAAGAAGTCACCTACATCAACAACGGGTTTCGCCAACCAGGTAATAATGGGTGGAACAACCAATCTCGCCCACAAGGTAATTTGAATTACAATTCCAATTACAATTTGAATTACA
This sequence comes from Tripidium arundinaceum, assembly GCA_030439765.1. NCBI lineage: Eukaryota > Viridiplantae > Streptophyta > Magnoliopsida > Poales > Poaceae > Tripidium > Tripidium arundinaceum. The sequence continues at coordinate 1,351 of JAHUYU010002333.1, read as the reverse complement.
ATTCAAACCAACCTTCGCTAAAAGATTTGGTGCTAGGCCAAGCCAAGATAAATGAAAACCTTACAAAGAAGCTTGCCTATCATGATAAGAGCCTAGAAAATATTAATTCTAAATTAGAAAATTTAACCTCCTCTATTCACAATCAATTGAGCTTCAATAAAATATTAGAAACACAACTTGCTCAAATAGCGGCTGCCCTTCCAACTGATATTAATGGAAAACTCCCTGCTCAACCAGAAAATTCTCGTGAGAATGTAAAATCGGTAACCACGAGGGGTGGTAAGACCACTCGCGAGCCTCCATATCCTAACCAATCTGCAGGTAAAGCAAAAGGGCGACAAGAAGAGGAACCTTCAACACCAGAAAAAGAAAAAGAAAGAGAAGAGGAAACGACACCTCAAGACTTTGTCGACACCAGTTACCTGCCGTTCCCCACAAGAACTCGCAAGCAAGCGGTGGACAAGCAATTCGCTCCTTTTGTTGAGATGATCGAAAAGATAAATGTGAATGTTCCCCTAATAGACATCCTGCACGTACCCTCCTATGCCAAGTACATCAGGGACATCATCAGCAACAAAAGGCCACTACCAACCGCGGAGGTAGTAAAGCTAACAGAAGAATGCAACGTCCTATTTGATTACCCTGACAAGAAGAAAGATCACGGATGCCCAACAATTTCTTGCTCTATCGGGATGCAATTCTTCCAGCATGCCCTCTGTGACCTTGGGGCAAGCGTAAGCGTCATGCCCAAGGCCATTTTTGATGAGCTGATCCACACGCCATTAACACCAACACCAATGCTGCTTCAGCTGGCTGATTCAACATATCGTCAACCAGCTGGAATCGTCGAAAACATTCCAGTAAGAATCGGGGAATTCCACGTCCCTGTCGATTTTGTGGTACTGGACATGGAACTAACAAAGGGGGCACCTCTCAAGGAGGCACCCCTCATCCTTGGGCGACCTTTCCTCAGCACAGCCAGTGCCCAAATTGATGTGGGGCCGGTGACATCCGTTTCAAAATACATAGTTAGGAAGTGAAATTCACCTTCACGCCCAAAACGGAACAATGCAACATGATCTGCATAAAGTACGGACCAAACCCTCAAGGCCTGAAGTAAGTTTGCGTCCAAACCCAATTGGTGGGCGAGATGGCTGAAAAGAAAGACACTAAGAAGAAGCCAGCACCAAAGAAATCCAATCAAATACAGGGAAACCCTCCTAAAGATATCCCCACACAAAAGAAACCCAAGCAAATACAAAAAAACATTCCTAAGATCATCGCTACACCAAAGAAGGATTTAGTATGGAACCCAAAAGAAGAAACCCCAAAACCTATCACCACACCACCA
>JAHUYU010001250.1:0-13388 GCA_030439765.1 Tripidium arundinaceum | reverse complement strand
AGCGGGCCTTCTCTTTATTTGTTTGTGTAGAGTCTGCTTTTATGCTTTCCTGGTTGCGCACTTTGACTCTATTTCCATGTATTTCATGTATGCCTTCCTGCAAATGATCAAATACCAAAACTTGTGGAAATCATTAGTTATAAGTCATAATTCTAAGTTTGGTGTTCTTTTTAGCAGATTTTATGCGAGAATTGACGGTTAGAAATAGGAGTTAAGGACCGCCAACAAGCTCCCCCACACTTAAACCTTTTCTCGTCCTCGAGCAAAGCTTAGAGATAAAAGTAATCACGAGCATAACATCCTAATAAGATATATGGCTTACATAAAAGTTATTCCAACACATTCTTTACACAAGTGGGATTTGTGGTGTTAGCTAACATGTTTCCTTGGGTTGTTGAGAAGTGGAACAGTTCTTGAAACAAAGTCATCTTCCCAAATTTCACATCTTAGCAACTTGGAGTTTTGAATGTTTTTTCTCAAGAAAAGCATAGTTCACTTTATACTCCTCAAATGGCACTCTCAAATCACTCAATGATGTATAATTCCACACCAAGGCATAGTAATATTTTTCCTTCTTTTGTTTTCTCCTACTTCTAAAAAGGTTTATGTGGAGCTTTAGGTAGGGATAAACAAGATAGCATACTTGTATTGCATATGTTGTAAAGTCAAATCGAGGATCCAAGGAGAGAAGTGTCATACTCTTAGATCAAGATGTGCGTGTGTGTGGAAAATGGTATGAATATACTCCTTTTGTAGATATGATCTCTGTATAACTTATTATTTTGAGACATGGCTATTATTATTTCTTTTCTTTCTTTTTTTCTTTTCTTTTTTAACTAAGCATGAACCTTCATGTGCTCATCATTTCATTTTTTTCCTATACTTGGACCTTCATGTGTCCATATATATTTTTCTTTTCTCACATACTTTTGCATAGCTTTTTGTCTCATTAAAACGTACTATAGAGAGAGATCATATTTTTTTAGAGCATGGAGTATTTATTTTGTGGAAATGAAAGACATGTTCTTGCATACTTCCATTGTAGAAGCAACAAATGTATGTGGTGTGTACGTGGTCTTTGATCTTGGGAGCATGATAAATCTCTCAACAAAGGTCAACAAGACTTGACCAAACTCAACACAAAAACAAGCAGCGTATGTAGAAAGCTTAAATCTTGCAAGATGTCATATTTGGCTTTGGTAGGAATTGGTCACCAATTGAGGAGTATGTGACACTATGGTTTTATAATATTTTTATCAAAACAAATTCTCCAAGTCCTTTGAATAGAAATGGTAGGATTTCTAAGTCAGAACTATATCACACCTCACAACAACTTAGTCAACATGATTGTCCTATTAAAATATTTTCCCACTAGCATAAGTGTATGTATATGGAACAAACTTTATGCAAGCTTCTATCTTAAAAATGATATGATCATGTCACCTTTTGGAATTTGAACGAAGTGTGGTTTATAAAATTGCATGGAGGCATAGTTGGTTCATTGAGTTTAATTTTAGTGATTAAGATTATGTTTGTTTTAAACTCTAGATTGTAGAGAGTTGAGGGTAGTGTTGCACAAACCATCGTTTGAAGAGAAAGGAGTTAAGAGGAATCAGAGGTGGTTTGGCTGAACCAGAGGTTCAGTCAATCCTCTCTAAAGCCATCTGTCCTGTCCTTCCACATGCTAAATCGGTTGATGTTTGTGTAACGTGTTGGTGGGAGATCTCAAATGTGTGTTAGTTATGCTTGAGAGATTTCCCCACACTTATTTTTGTACCTATTTTTATTTAAGAAAGAAACAAAAGAAAAACAAGCAGGGGCTCTACCAGCTTGAATACCGGGGAGCCTAAATTTTATTAATTAAAAACACATGCAATGCTTGAGATACTTAAATTTATTATTATTATTATTACTACTACTACTACTACTGCTGTTGCTGCTGTTTCTGCTGCTGCTGCTACTACTATTATTTTTATTCATTTATTTTTTAGTTTGTTCACCCAACTTTTGTCTTTTAGCATAACTCGAGCAAGACTAAGGTAAAGTTGCAAAATATTCCTGGCCTTGATTTATCTCTATTTTAGATTACTTCCATTGTTTATGAACATAGTAACTCAAAGTTCATTAACCAAAATTCAACACCATGTCAAATTTTGTTTAAAGAAGGCTATTTTAACCTAAGCACCATGCTTAATTTAAAAAGCCTATGGATGTATGGATATTGAATACACCCAAACCAGAGCATATGACATGAATAAGGGAAGCATGAACTTGTATGATCGAGTTATATTCATATGGAGACAAACATGAGTATAAGGGTTGGTGAACATTGTGTTACCTTTGCATACCTTAGTGTACTTACTGGCAGCGTATGAGGATGGAAACCTTGAGGATGCTGCAGCGGTGGCTTGATTGCATATGGTCCATCTCAGGCGAGCAACAAGGCTAGGCCGTACACACAAATAGTATGTATAGACCATGGGCCTTGGTGGTAAGCGGCACAGGTATAGAAGAGGAGAATTCTTGATGGAGTCAGGCGGCACTTTGGTGTTTGTGGAGGCCATGTGGGGCTAACCTGCTCCTTCTCTCTCTTCCTTTTTCTTCTTTTTTCTTTTTTTTTCAGTTTTCTCTTCTCTATACATCGCTCACTTCAAATCACCTTGTTTGTAGCCTAAAGGATAGTAGCAATAGATTTGGTTAGTCAGATGCACGCTTTCTCCTAGTGGTAAAATTATAAATACGATAACTCTGGATAACCTCCCGGGTGAAGTGCTCACTGATATCCGTGCGCTTGCGGATCATTCTCTGTCTGCGTTAACAAATATCAACAGCCACTCCTATCTTTCACCTAGAAAATCCAATGGCAAAGCATATTCCCAACCATGAACCATTTGAGGAGGTGAAATTCATATCCCCATTCATTTCTCATCCTTGTGAAACAAAACATCCATCATCACCCTCACTCAAACTTAAGCCATGTCCCTGTGGCCATCCAAACGTTGTTCTCGATAATGGTCGAGATTCAACGTTGTTCTTACACGATATATCTCTTGAGAACAAAAACTTTTGTGCCATGGACATCTTGCTTAGCACCACATGCTTCTACGAGGATCGCAACCATCTCTTGATCCTCATTCATAAACTTTTTAGGAGAATGGTTGTGTATGTCTTTGTCTATCATAAATATTACAAATCCCATAGTTGCAATGTGGTACTAACCTTGCAGCTTGAACGATGATTTTAAATGCTTGGTGGTGAAGCTGGGAACTACACCCCCATTGACAGCTGCAGGATGAAGTTCCCACGGTCAAGCTTGTGACCATAAACAAAGCACTGTCGGGAGATAGCCCAGATTACCATAAAAAAATTTCCTCTTCAATAAAAGTAAGAACATGCCATCAAGTTAGTATGCACCTTCGGGTATTCTTGGTCGCTAACCATTTCAGGTCAAGATCAAGAAGAACAGGGGACATATGATGCCTAAAAACATGGGAGCCGCATCAACTATATACCATGACGCTCTTTGGTGATGGAACATACTCAAGAGGAGACCCCGAATCTGCACACTTGACTTTTACACAAAAGTCCAAGGTGGGGGAGAGAGTCTCACTACAAGATTCCATACACACCAAAGGTCATCTTCGTTAAATGTCAGCTCTGCCTTGCTAAAAAAAAGGAAAAAAAGAGAGAAAGCTAAAAAATAGAGAGAAGAGAAAACTGAAAAAAAAAGAAAAAAGAAGAAAAAGGAAGAGAGAGAAGGAGCAGGTTAGCCCCACATGGCCTCCACAAACACCAAAGTGCCGCCTGACTCCATCAAGAATTCTCCTCTTCTATACCTGTGCCGCTTACCACCAAGGCCCATGGTCTATACATACTATTTGTGTGTACGGCCTAGCCTTGTTGCTCGCCTGAGATGGACCATATGCAATCAAGCCACCGCTGCAGCATCCTCAAGGTTTCCATCCTCATACGCTGCCAGTAAGTACACTAAGGTATGCAAAGGTAACACAATGTTCACCAACCCTTATACTCATGTTTGTCTCCATATGAATATAACTCGATCATACAAGTTCATGCTTCCCTTATTCATGTCATATGCTCTGGTTTGGGTGTATTCAATATCCATACATCCATAGGCTTTTTAAATTAAGCATGGTGCTTAGGTTAAAATAGCCTTCTTTAAACAAAATTTGACATGGTGTTGAATTTTGGTTAATGAACTTTGAGTTACTATGTTCATAAACAATGGAAGTAATCTAAAATAGAGATAAATCAAGGCCAGGAATATTTTGCAACTTTACCTTAGTCTTGCTCGAGTTATGCTAAAAGACAAAAGTTGGGTGAACAAACTAAAAAATAAATGAATAAAAATAATAGTAGTAGCAGCAGCAGCAGAAACAGCAGCAACAGCAGTAGTAGTAGTAGTAGTAATAATAATAATAATAAATTTAAGTATCTCAAGCATTGCATGTGTTTTTAATTAATAAAATTTAGGCTCCCCGGTATTCAAGCTGGTAGAGCCCCTGCTTGTTTTTCTTTTGTTTCTTTCTTAAATAAAAATAGGTACAAAAATAAGTGTGGGGAAATCTCTCAAGCATAACTAACACACATTTGAGATCTCCCACCAACACGTTACACAAACATCAACCGATTTAGCATGTGGAAGGACAGGACAGATGGCTTTAGAGAGGATTGACTGAACCTCTGGTTCAGCCAAACCACCTCTGATTCCTCTTAACTCCTTTCTCTTCAAACGATGGTTTGTGCAACACTACCCTCAACTCTCTACAATCTAGAGTTTAAAACAAACATAATCTTAATCACTAAAATTAAACTCAATGAACCAACTATGCCTCCATGCAATTTTATAAACCACACTTCGTTCAAATTCCAAAAGGTGACATGATCATATCATTTTTAAGATAGAAGCTTGCATAAAGTTTGTTCCATATACATACACTTATGCTAGTGGGAAAATATTTTAATAGGACAATCATGTTGACTAAGTTGTTGTGAGGTGTGATATAGTTCTGACTTAGAAATCCTACCATTTCTATTCAAAGGACTTGGAGAATTTGTTTTGATAAAAATATTATAAAACCATAGTGTCACATACTCCTCAATTGGTGACCAATTCCTACCAAAGCCAAATATGACATCTTGCAAGATTTAAGCTTTCTACATACGCTGCTTGTTTTTGTGTTGAGTTTGGTCAAGTCTTGTTGACCTTTGTTGAGAGATTTATCATGCTCCCAAGATCAAAGACCACGTACACACCACATACATTTGTTGCTTCTACAATGGAAGTATGCAAGAACATGTCTTTCATTTCCACAAAATAAATACTCCATGCTCTAAAAAAATATGATCTCTCTCTATAGTACGTTTTAATGAGACAAAAAGCTATGCAAAAGTATGTGAGAAAAGAAAAATATATATGGACACATGAAGGTCCAAGTATAGGAAAAAAATGAAATGATGAGCACATGAAGGTTCATGCTTAGTTAAAAAAAGAAAAGAAAAAAAGAAAGAAAAGAAATAATAATAGCCATGTCTCAAAATAATAAGTTATACAGAGATCATATCTACAAAAGGAGTATATTCATACCATTTTCCACACACACGCACATCTTGATCTAAGAGTATGACACTTCTCTCCTTGGATCCTCGATTTGACTTTACAACATATGCAATACAAGTATGCTATCTTGTTTATCCCTACCTAAAGCTCCACATAAACCTTTTTAGAAGTAGGAGAAAACAAAAGAAGGAAAAATATTACTATGCCTTGGTGTGGAATTATACATCATTGAGTGATTTGAGAGTGCCATTTGAGGAGTATAAAGTGAACTATGCTTTTCTTGAGAAAAAACATTCAAAACTCCAAGTTGCTAAGATGTGAAATTTGGGAAGATGACTTTGTTTCAAGAACTGTTCCACTTCTCAACAACCCAAGGAAACATGTTAGCTAACACCACAAATCCCACTTGTGTAAAGAATGTGTTGGAATAACTTTTATGTAAGCCATATATCTTATTAGGATGTTATGCTCGTGATTACTTTTATCTCTAAGCTTTGCTCGAGGACGAGAAAAGGTTTAAGTGTGGGGGAGCTTGTTGGCGGTCCTTAACTCCTATTTCTAACCGTCAATTCTCGCATAAAATCTGCTAAAAAGAACACCAAACTTAGAATTATGACTTATAACTAATGATTTCCACAAGTTTTGGTATTTGATCATTTGCAGGAAGGCATACATGAAATACATGGAAATAGAGTCAAAGTGCGCAACCAGGAAAGCATAAAAGCAGACTCTACACAAACAAATAAAGAGAAGGCCCGCTCACCTGATGAATCTGGGCCCCAAACCCACAAAGAAGCACTTTAGGCCCATCAAGTGATCCACCAGGCGAAGGCGGTGGCGAGGCAGGCAGCCTAGGTGTGGCCGCAGAGTTAAGTAGTAGGGAGAGATGTGAGGGAGAGTTCAGGGAAGTGCCGGACTTGTTGGTAGTCTTCCTCCGCTTATACCTTGACGAACACCTGTACCTCAACGGCTTCTTCCGCTAAGTGAGTGTTCGTGATTCTTATGGTCATAAGTCTTTTGATTAGCTAAGCATGAACCTTCATGTGCTCATCATTTCATTTTTTTCCTATACTTGGACCTTCATGTGTCCATATATATTTTTCTTTTCTCACATACTTTTGCATAGCTTTTTGTCTCATTAAAACGTACTATAGAGAGAGATCATATTTTTTTAGAGCATGGAGTATTTATTTTGTGGAAATGAAAGACATGTTCTTGCATACTTCCATTGTAGAAGCAACAAATGTATGTGGTGTGTACGTGGTCTTTGATCTTGGGAGCATGATAAATCTCTCAACAAAGGTCAACAAGACTTGACCAAACTCAACACAAAAACAAGCAGCGTATGTAGAAAGCTTAAATCTTGCAAGATGTCATATTTGGCTTTGGTAGGAATTGGTCACCAATTGAGGAGTATGTGACACTATGGTTTTATAATATTTTTATCAAAACAAATTCTCCAAGTCCTTTGAATAGAAATGGTAGGATTTCTAAGTCAGAACTATATCACACCTCACAACAACTTAGTCAACATGATTGTCCTATTAAAATATTTTCCCACTAGCATAAGTGTATGTATATGGAACAAACTTTATGCAAGCTTCTATCTTAAAAATGATATGATCATGTCACCTTTTGGAATTTGAACGAAGTGTGGTTTATAAAATTGCATGGAGGCATAGTTGGTTCATTGAGTTTAATTTTAGTGATTAAGATTATGTTTGTTTTAAACTCTAGATTGTAGAGAGTTGAGGGTAGTGTTGCACAAACCATCGTTTGAAGAGAAAGGAGTTAAGAGGAATCAGAGGTGGTTTGGCTGAACCAGAGGTTCAGTCAATCCTCTCTAAAGCCATCTGTCCTGTCCTTCCACATGCTAAATCGGTTGATGTTTGTGTAACGTGTTGGTGGGAGATCTCAAATGTGTGTTAGTTATGCTTGAGAGATTTCCCCACACTTATTTTTGTACCTATTTTTATTTAAGAAAGAAACAAAAGAAAAACAAGCAGGGGCTCTACCAGCTTGAATACCGGGGAGCCTAAATTTTATTAATTAAAAACACATGCAATGCTTGAGATACTTAAATTTATTATTATTATTATTACTACTACTACTACTACTGCTGTTGCTGCTGTTTCTGCTGCTGCTGCTACTACTATTATTTTTATTCATTTATTTTTTAGTTTGTTCACCCAACTTTTGTCTTTTAGCATAACTCGAGCAAGACTAAGGTAAAGTTGCAAAATATTCCTGGCCTTGATTTATCTCTATTTTAGATTACTTCCATTGTTTATGAACATAGTAACTCAAAGTTCATTAACCAAAATTCAACACCATGTCAAATTTTGTTTAAAGAAGGCTATTTTAACCTAAGCACCATGCTTAATTTAAAAAGCCTATGGATGTATGGATATTGAATACACCCAAACCAGAGCATATGACATGAATAAGGGAAGCATGAACTTGTATGATCGAGTTATATTCATATGGAGACAAACATGAGTATAAGGGTTGGTGAAACATTGTGTTACCTTTGCATGACCTTAGTGTACTTACTGGCAGCGTATGAGGATGGAAAACCTTGAGGATGCTGCAGCGGTGGCTTGATTGCATATGGTCCATCTCAGGCGAGCAACAAGGCTAGGCCGTACACACAAATAGTAAGTATAGACCATGGGCCTTGGTGGTAAGCGGCACAGGTATAGAAGAGGAGAATTCTTGATGGAGTCAGGCGGCACTTTGGTGTTTGTGGAGGCCATGTGGGGCTAACCTGCTCCTTCTCTCTCTTCCTTTTTCTTCTTTTTTCTTTTTTTTTCAGTTTTCTCTTCTCTCTATTTTTTAGCTTTCTCTCTTTTTTTCCTTTTTTTTAGCAAGGCAGAGCTGACATTTAACGAAGATGACCTTTGGTGTGTATGGAATCTTGTAGTGAGACTCTCTCCCCCACCTTGGACTTTTGTGTAAAAGTCAAGTGTGCAGATTCGGGGTCTCCTCTTGAGTATGTTCCATCACCAAAGAGCGTCATGGTATATAGTTGATGCGGCTCCCATGTTTTTAGGCATCATATGTCCCCTGTTCTTCTTGATCTTGACCTGAAATGGTTAGCGACCAAGAATACCCGAAGGTGCATACTAACTTGATGGCATGTTCTTACTTTTATTGAAGAGGAAATTTTTTTATGGTAATCTGGGCTATCTCCCGACAGTGCTTTGTTTATGGTCACAAGCTTGACCGTGGGAACTTCATCCTGCAGCTGTCAATGGGGGTGTAGTTCCCAGCTTCACCACCAAGCATTTAAAATCATCGTTCAAGCTGCAAGGTTAGTACCACATTGCAACTATGGGATTTGTAATATTTATGATAGACAAAGACATACACAACCATTCTCCTAAAAAGTTTATGAATGAGGATCAAGAGATGGTTGCGATCCTCGTAGAAGCATGTGGTGCTAAGCAAGATGTCCATGGCACAAAAGTTTTTGTTCTCAAGAGATATATCGTGTAAGAACAACGTTGAATCTCGACCATTATCGAGAACAACGTTTGGATGGCCACAGGGACATGGCTTAAGTTTGAGTGAGGGTGATGATGGATGTTTTGTTTCACAAGGATGAGAAATGAATGGGGATATGAATTTCACCTCCTCAAATGGTTCATGGTTGGGAATATGCTTTGCCATTGGATTTTCTAGGTGAAAGATAGGAGTGGCTGTTGATATTTGTTAACGCAGACAGAGAATGATCCGCAAGCGCACGGATATCAGTGAGCACTTCACCCGGGAGGTTATCCAGAGTTATCGTATTTATAATTTTACCACTAGGAGAAAGCGTGCATCTGACTAACCAAATCTATTGCTACTATCCTTTAGGCTACAAACAAGGTGATTTGAAGTGAGCGATGTATAGAGAGAAGAGAAAACTGAAAAAAAAAGAAAAAAGAAGAAAAAGGAAGAGAGAGAAGGAGCAGGTTAGCCCCACATGGCCTCCACAAACACCAAAGTGCCGCCTGACTCCATCAAGAATTCTCCTCTTCTATACCTGTGCCGCTTACCACCAAGGCCCATGGTCTATACATACTATTTGTGTGTACGGCCTAGCCTTGTTGCTCGCTGAGATGGACCATATGCAATCAAGCCACCGCTGCAGCATCCTCAAGGTTTCCATCCTCATACGCTGCCAGTAAGTACACTAAGGTATGCAAAGGTAACACAATGTTCACCAACCCTTATACTCATGTTTGTCTCCATATGAATATAACTCGATCATACAAGTTCATGCTTCCCTTATTCATGTCATATGCTCTGGTTTGGGTGTATTCAATATCCATACATCCATAGGCTTTTTAAATTAAGCATGGTGCTTAGGTTAAAATAGCCTTCTTTAAACAAAATTTGACATGGTGTTGAATTTGGTTAATGAACTTTGAGTTACTATGTTCATAAACAATGGAAGTAATCTAAAATAGAGATAAATCAAGGCCAGGAATATTTTGTTTAAAGAAGGCTATTTTAACCTAAGCACCATGCTTAATTTAAAAAGCCTATGGATGTATGGATATTGAATACACCCAAACCAGAGCATATGACATGAATAAGGGAAGCATGAACTTGTATGATCGAGTTATATTCATATGGAGACAAACATGAGTATAAGGGTTGGTGAACATTGTGTTACCTTTGCATACCTTAGTGTACTTACTGGCAGCGTATGAGGATGGAAACCTTGAGGATGCTGCAGCGGTGGCTTGATTGCATATGGTCCATCTCAGGCGAGCAACAAGGCTAGGCCGTACACACAAATAGTATGTATAGACCATGGGCCTTGGTGGTAAGCGGCACAGGTATAGAAGAGGAGAATTCTTGATGGAGTCAGGCGGCACTTTGGTGTTTGTGGAGGCCATGTGGGGCTAACCTGCTCCTTCTCTCTCTTCCTTTTTTCTTCTTTTTTCTTTTTTTTTCAGTTTTCTCTTCTCTCTATACATCGCTCACTTCAAATCACCTTGTTTGTAGCCTAAAGGATAGTAGCAATAGATTTGGTTAGTCAGATGCACGCTTTCTCCTAGTGGTAAAATTATAAATACGATAACTCTGGATAACCTCCCGGGTGAAGTGCTCACTGATATCCGTGCGCTTGCGGATCATTCTCTGTCTGCGTTAACAAATATCAACAGCCACTCCTATCTTTCACCTAGAAAATCCAATGGCAAAGCATATTCCCAACCATGAACCATTTGAGGAGGTGAAATTCATATCCCCATTCATTTCTCATCCTTGTGAAACAAAACATCCATCATCACCCTCACTCAAACTTAAGCCATGTCCCTGTGGCCATCCAAACGTTGTTCTCGATAATGGTCGAGATTCAACGTTGTTCTTACACGATATATCTCTTGAGAACAAAAACTTTTGTGCCATGGACATCTTGCTTAGCACCACATGCTTCTACGAGGATCGCAACCATCTCTTGATCCTCATTCATAAACTTTTTAGGAGAATGGTTGTGTATGTCTTTGTCTATCATAAATATTACAAATCCCATAGTTTGCAATGTGGTACTAACCTTGCAGCTTGAACGATGATTTTAAATGCTTGGTGGTGAAGCTGGGAACTACACCCCCATTGACAGCTGCAGGATGAAGTTCCCACGGTCAAGCTTGTGACCATAAACAAAGCACTGTCGGGAGATAGCCCAGATTACCATAAAAAAATTTCCTCTTCAATAAAAGTAAGAACATGCCATCAAGTTAGTATGCACCTTCGGGTATTCTTGGTCGCTAACCATTTCAGGTCAAGATCAAGAAGAACAGGGGACATATGATGCCTAAAAACATGGGAGCCGCATCAACTATATACCATGACGCTCTTTGGTGATGGAACATACTCAAGAGGAGACCCCGAATCTGCACACTTGACTTTTACACAAAAGTCCAAGGTGGGGAGAGAGTCTCACTACAAGATTCCATACACACCAAAGGTCATCTTCGTTAAATGTCAGCTCTGCCTTGCTAAAAAAAAGGAAAAAAAGAGAGAAAGCTAAAAAATAGAGAGAAGAGAAAACCTGAAAAAAAAAGAAAAAAGAAGAAAAAGGAAGAGAGAGAAGGAGCAGGTTAGCCCCACATGGCCTCCACAAACACCAAAGTGCCGCCTGACTCCATCAAGAATTCTCCTCTTCTATACCTGTGCCGCTTACCACCAAGGCCCATGGTCTATACATACTATTTGTGTGTACGGCCTAGCCTTGTTGCTCGCCTGAGATGGACCATATGCAATCAAGCCACCGCTGCAGCATCCTCAAGGTTTCCATCCTCATACGCTGCCAGTAAGTACACTAAGGTATGCAAAGGTAACACAATGTTCACCAACCCTTATACTCATGTTTGTCTCCATATGAATATAACTCGATCATACAAGTTCATGCTTCCCTTATTCATGTCATATGCTCTGGTTTGGGTGTATTCAATATCCATACATCCATAGGCTTTTTAAATTAAGCATGGTGCTTAGGTTAAAATAGCCTTCTTTAAACAAAATATTCCTGGCCTTGATTTATCTCTATTTTAGATTACTTCCATTGTTTATGAACATAGTAACTCAAAGTTCATTAACCAAAATTCAACACCATGTCAAATTTTGTTTAAAGAAGGCTATTTTAACCTAAGCACCATGCTTAATTTAAAAAGCCTATGGATGTATGGATATTGAATACACCCAAACCAGAGCATATGACATGAATAAGGGAAGCATGAACTTGTATGATCGAGTTATATTCATATGGAGACAAACATGAGTATAAGGGTTGGTGAACATTGTGTTACCTTTGCATACCTTAGTGTACTTACTGGCAGCGTATGAGGATGGAAACCTTGAGGATGCTGCAGCGGTGGCTTGATTGCATATGGTCCATCTCAGGCGAGCAACAAGGCTAGGCCGTACACACAAATAGTATGTATAGACCATGGGCCTTGGTGGTAAGCGGCACAGGTATAGAAGAGGAGAATTCTTGATGGAGTCAGGCGGCACTTTGGTGTTTGTGGAGGCCATGTGGGGCTAACCTGCTCCTTCTCTCTCTTCCTTTTTCTTCTTTTTTCTTTTTTTTTTCAGTTTTCTCTTCTCTCTATACATCGCTCACCTTCAAATCACCTTGTTTGTAGCCTAAAGGATAGTAGCAATAGATTTGGTTAGTCAGATGCACGCTTTCTCCTAGTGGTAAAATTATAAATACGATAACTCTGGATAACCTCCCGGGTGAAGTGCTCACTGATATCCGTGCGCTTGCGGATCATTCTCTGTCTGCGTTAACAAATATCAACAGCCACTCCTATCTTTCACCTAGAAAATCCAATGGCAAAGCATATTCCCAACCATGAACCATTTGAGGAGGTGAAATTCATATCCCCATTCATTTCTCATCCTTGTGAAACAAAACATCCATCATCACCCTCACTCAAACTTAAGCCATGTCCCTGTGGCCATCCAAACGTTGTTCTCGATAATGGTCGAGATTCAACGTTGTTCTTACACGATATATCTCTTGAGAACAAAAACTTTTGTGCCATGGACATCTTGCTTAGCACCACATGCTTCTACGAGGATCGCAACCATCTCTTGATCCTCATTCATAAACTTTTTAGGAGAATGGTTGTGTATGTCTTTGTCTATCATAAATATTACAAATCCCATAGTTGCAATGTCGGTACTAACCTTGCAGCTTGAACGATGATTTAAATGCTTGGTGGTGAAGCTGGGAACTACACCCCCATTGACAGCTGCAGGATGAAGTTCCCACGGTCAAGCTTGTGACCATAAACAAAGCACT
>JAHUYU010000888.1:0-17705 GCA_030439765.1 Tripidium arundinaceum | reverse complement strand
CACTTTCCTAAGCAACTTGGTTAACTCGGCTGTCAAACAATGTACTTTCCAACTCTTGAGCCGAGAGTAAAACGAGCTCTGCTTTTCTCTCTAGATGATCAAGCTATTCTAAAAGACGCCTTTTCTTCTTCCTATTTCCCCCTCCCTGATTTTTCGCCCAGCCTTTCAAACAACTACGAACAGCTCTGATCTTTTTTTTTTGATAGGAGAAGAGCTCTGATCTTACTAGCGACACATGGGAGACCTGCCACCGTTTTTTTTAATGTCTCCTGCCACGGTTTTCAATACATCAAACGTTTACCACCAAATCATAAAAGCCCTCTTTAGTAAGCCACCCTAATTCAAACTTGAAAAGAGCATTATTGCCTCTATAGCTGCGCTTGACGGGTATATAGCAAAAGTGGTGTGTGGTCTGAAATTTCTCTTGTGAGAGCAACTACCATTGACACAGGATATTTCAATTAGTTCCCAGCTGGTACTGACAAGCACTTTATCTAACTTCTCAAAAGTTGGGACATCATCTGTATTAAACAAAGTAGGCCATTCCATGCAAGCATTAAACAAAGTAGGCCATCTAGCTCCCTTAAATTAAACAAAGTACGAACAGCTCTGACCTTCTCCCAGAAAGTTCTAGCTCCCTTAAATTAAGCGATTCCATGCAAGCATTAAACAAAGTAGGCCATCTACTATCATACTCCGTACCTATCATTATTCTTCTCTGGGGATTTCTAGTTATGTTGAAGTCTCCCACCTTCCATTATAGGTAAGGATTCACTTGAACAAGCCCTCACAAATTCCGCTAGAAAGCGATCTTTGTGTTTTGGTTGTACCGCACAACCATAATAAACCATCGAAAACCATCGCTTTTATTCTTTAAGTAGAGCTTGACCCGTCATGGATGTTTTCAATAGAGAACAACTGTAAATTAACCCCAAGTAAAATGCCAACAGATCTACCCCTAGGAGGAATCCAGTGCCAAAAAAAAGCCTTTCCACCACAGAAGGTATTTAAATTGTTATCCGAAAAATTCCTCCTATGAGTTTCTAGTATGGCAATGAAATCTAAACTCTTTTCAACAAATAAATCATGTAGAAAACTGAACTTTGCCAAGTCTCTAAGACCTCTGCTATTCCAAAAGATTCCTTTCATTTAAAAACAAAGCTTGGTTTTGACTTTCCGCCTTCTACGAGACACACTACCCCTTCTTCTTCCTTAAAGTAGGCGAGATGTGATGATGGGCTTCGAACCGATTATTACAATCAACACCGATATCATCCACCACATCATCAACCAGTTGTCCACAGAAATTATTCAAAGATAAAACATCTAAATCAGATTCCTCTAGGTCTGGAACCGAGTGACTATCCTGACCGGTTTTGACAGGAATGGTAATGAACCTATTACTTTCTTCTGTCCAAATAAGAGTAACTGAAGATTGAACCGCTGCAGCATCTCCACCTAAAGAGATGCCTATGTTCGTGATATTATCAGTTACTCCTTCGATCCCGAGTTATTTTAATTTTCTCGGAAAGTCAAAGCATCTTAAGTTTGACTAAAATTATAGAGAGAATTATAAAGATGTACGATATACATGGGTATAGTATGAAAATATAATTAATGAAAAATCTCATAATACTTATTTGATGTCATAATTGTCATTATTTTATTATATAAATTTAGTCAAACCTGAGATGCTTTGATACTTAAGTTAAAATGACTTATAATTTAAGATAGAGGGAGTACTAGCTTATCCGAAAACGAAAAGAAAGAATTTCTAAAGTTCGTACCGTCGTCTTCCTCAAGATTTTTCTTCGCCACCAGCTTTGCCGCGCCTTCTGCAGCGAGTCCTCGTCTGCCGATGCCGCTCTCCTCTTGCTCCTCCTCTCCGGGGCTGAAAAGGTTGCTGTAGTCATATCCACAGCTCCCGAAACCGCCGTCTGCTATGTACTACCTCGGAAAGAGCCTTCTCTAAAAGCGGACCAAGAGACTGTGAAGGGTCTGCCGGCGCGATTGAGACCTCCACCGCGCGCTGACCATTTTCAGCGCCCTCTGCAGTTTCCACCGCCGGAGAAGCTGTCTCCTCCATCCCGAGCACACCTCCTGTTATGTCAACCGAAACCTCCCGAGCTGTAGAAGGACAAGTCGCAACCCATGGTGAAGCTAGGGTGACCTCAGCCATCTTCCATCTGAAGATCATTAGTTGAACTCCTGCCCATGTCCTCCATAAGCTGTCCACTGGCATCTCCCTCTAGCTCCTCCGTTTCAGCATCACCGGAAGTGCTCCCCACATTTTTATGTTTCTTGTCAGCTTTGTCTTCCATCACCTCATCTTCGTTAGCCTTGTCGTCATTCCCATCATTATCATTCGCTGCTGCTCCTGCTCGTGAGCTTTCAGCAGGTTGTGGCTGCTCAATGGTGAACTTGAGCTCGAAGTAACGTTTTCCAATCACTACATCCATCTGGTTGGGAACTAAAGATGGGTTGAGCACACCTACTGCATGTCCACTTTCTGAGTCGCCCCAAACATAGAACCAATTGCCCACAGCACTTCGTATTTCCTCAACACCCTTGGTATGTTGGCAGCTTGTGAATTCAGACACATACCATCTTTAGGTCAACTGTACCATATATAATTAACAGAGAAAGGCGCTGTCCAAGTATCAGGTGCAATCATTTGGACATCCCAATCGAAATTTGCTGGTACTAATCTTTGGAGATGACCCACTAGTTGTTCCTTTGTCAGGTGTCCTCCTTTCACCTTAACTAGTATTATCCTTCTTCCACATCGGAATTGGACCATGAGGTATAGGTCATCATGTGCATACCCAACCATGTACGCCATCGGTCTCAGATTTTTTCTTGACGGGACATTTTGCAGCCACATTATCCTCACCTTCGCAAATCTGACACGAAATCTCCTTGGTGCAATC
This sequence comes from Tripidium arundinaceum, assembly GCA_030439765.1. Classification (NCBI taxonomy): domain Eukaryota; kingdom Viridiplantae; phylum Streptophyta; class Magnoliopsida; order Poales; family Poaceae; genus Tripidium; species Tripidium arundinaceum. Next base: position 14,775 of record JAHUYU010000888.1, on the reverse strand, counting down.
AGCCAGCACGTGCCCCTTCGTACAGCATCTGCGCCTTGGCTTTTTACTGTGCTCGGGTCGGACTCCACCGCGCAGTCGATCTGTGGGCGTGCCACCATGGTTAAACCCTAAACCCAGGCCCCTCCGCACGCACGGCTCCCCTCCCTAACCCAATCGGCAACTCCAAACTCGCCTGTAAAACCCTAATCCCCAAATCATCTCGATCTACAGGCCGAGCTCAAGACCTATCCATGACTGAGGTGGCCACCTCCGGTCCCCCTGCCCGGATTCTCTGGCTCCAGATGGCGTACTTCCATGACGTCGGCGACCTCAAGGTGGTGAGTGAGTGAGTGAGGTGGCGACCTCGACTGCGAGAATGCGACTACAACTGAGTACATCAACGACGACCTCCACCGCGAGAACACAGTTATAGCTGAGTCCCATACGAGATCATGTCGAAGCGATGGCGTCAGTGTACCCCAAATCAGACCGATCTCCTCCCGCGATCGAGAGCCCGAGCTCAAGACCGATGCACCAACCATGGGTTCTTCTTGACCACCTCTACAGGGCACCGATTCTGGTTGGGGGGCCACCTCTGGCCTCCCTGCCTGGATTCTCTTGGACCTAATGTCATACATTGACGATGATCGGGGATCTGACTGTGAGAAACTATAGCTGAGGCGCAAGTTGGGGGGTGTTGAAAGAGGAAAATCGTCTCTAGCAGGGGTGGATCTGTGAATAGGGAATGTTGCACTAGTATCTTCCTCCTCGCCGGGAAATTAACCCAAACTAGACAACCTCATGGCAAGGCGATGGTATCAAGGTCTCATGTTTCGCCACCAACCCACTGTGCCCCTCACACTTCAGCATCCATACATGTCCTTATCCTGACGAAGAAGCCGCCGCAACCTTGCCCTCATAAGCGTCCCCTTAGACGGCTACAGGAGCGAGACCGAGTACTAGTAAAATCTAGTAATGGTCTGTGATCCAGACCATAACCAAACCAAACTAATCACGTCTGCCTTCAAATCCCCAATCCACCCCAACCCCCACTCGTTCCCCCTACAAAAGAAAGGCACACTCACCTGAAGGCATATTCATGTACTTGAATAAGTCGCACGCAATGTAGGGTTCCTCGAAGAGATCCGGTCATTTGGTGGGAAATGGAGATAATTCCTTGAGTGAGTTTTTGCCAAGTCAACCACGATCACATGTGATTCGTGGTTAGTTCTATTCACCTTGGAAACCATGTACAATTCATTGCCATCCATACTTAGGGCGGGACATTCAATTGCAGAACATGTGAACTGCTTCCCCCAAAGTTGAGACTATGCGGTGTTGATGATGTCCTTAGCATGAATAAAACAATCCTTTTGCCAACAAATAAAATCAAGCTTCCTACTACAAGAAATGAATATGCAACCAAGGTGAATAGAACTAACCACGAATCACATGTGATCGTGGTTGACTTGGCAAAAACTCACTCAAGGAATTATCTCCATTTCCCACCAAATGACCGGATCTCTTCGAGGAACCCTACATTGCGTGCGACTTATTCAAGTACATGAATATGCCTTCAGGTGAGTGTGCCTTTCTTTTGTAGGGGGAACGAGTGGGGGTTGGGGTGGATTGGGGATTTGAAGGCAGACGTGATTAGTTTGGTTTGGTTATGGTCTGGATCACAGACCATTACTAGATTTTACTAGTACTCGGTCTCGCTCCTGTAGCCGTCTAAGGGGACGCTTATGAGGGCAAGGTTGCGGCGGCTTCTTCGTCAGGATAAGGACATGTATGGATGCTGAAGTGTGAGGGGCACAGTGGGTTGGTGGCGAAACATGAGACCTTGATACCATCGCCTTGCCATGAGGTTGTCTAGTTTGGGTTAATTTCCCGGCGAGGAGGAAGATACTAGTGCAACATTCCCTATTCACAGATCCACCCCTGCTAGAGACGATTTTCCTCTTTCAACACCCCCCAACTTGCGCCTCAGCTATAGTTTCTCACAGTCAGATCCCCGATCATCGTCAATGTATGACATTAGGTCCAAGAGAATCCAGGCAGGGAGGCCAGAGGTGGCCCCCCAACCAGAATCGGTGCCCTGTAGAGGTGGTCAAGAAGAACCCATGGTTGGTGCATCGGTCTTGAGCTCGGGCTCTCGATCGCGGGAGGAGATCGGTCTGATTTGGGGTACACTGACGCCATCGCTTCGACATGATCTCGTATGGGACTCAGCTATAACTGTGTTCTCGCGGTGGAGGTCGTCGTTGATGTACTCAGTTGTAGTCGCATTCTCGCAGTCGAGGTCGCCACCTCACTCACTCACTCACCACCTTGAGGTCGCCGACGTCATGGAAGTACGCCATCTGGAGCCAGAGAATCCGGGCAGGGGGACCGGAGGTGGCCACCTCAGTCATGGATAGGTCTTGAGCTCGGCCTGTAGATCGAGATGATTTGGGGATTAGGGTTTTACAGGCGAGTTTGGAGTTGCCGATTGGGTTAGGGAGGGGAGCCGTGCGTGCGGAGGGGCCTGGGTTTAGGGTTTAACCATGGTGGCACGCCCACAGATCGACTGCGCGGTGGAGTCCGACCCGAGCACAGTAAAAAGCCAAGGCGCAGATGCTGTACGAAGGGGCACGTGCTGGCTGATTGCACCAAGGAGATTTCGTGTCAGATTTGCGAAGGTGAGGATAATGTGGCTGCAAAATGTCCCGTCAAGAAAAAATCTGAGACCGATGGCGTACATGGTTGGGTATGCACATGATGACCTATACCTCATGGTCCAATTCCGATGTGGAAGAAGGATAATACTAGTTAAGGTGAAAGGAGGACACCTGACAAAGGAACAACTAGTGGGTCATCTCCAAAGATTAGTACCAGCAAATTTCGATTGGGATGTCCAAATGATTGCACCTGATACTTGGACAGCGCCTTTCTCTGTTAATTATATATGGTACAGTTGACCTAAAGATGGTATGTGTCTGAATTCACAAGCTGCCAACATACCAAGGGTGTTGAGGAAATACGAAGTGCTGTGGGCAATTGGTTCTATGTTTGGGGCGACTCAGAAAGTGGACATGCAGTAGGTGTGCTCAACCCATCTTTAGTTCCCAACCAGATGGATGTAGTGATTGGAAAACGTTACTTCGAGCTCAAGTTCACCATTGAGCAGCCACAACCTGCTGAAAGCTCACGAGCAGGAGCAGCAGCGAATGATAATGATGGGAATGACGACAAGGCTAACGAAGATGAGGTGATGGAAGACAAAGCTGACAAGAAACATAAAAATGTGGGGAGCACTTCCGGTGATGCTGAAACGGAGGAGCTAGAGGGAGATGCCAGTGGACAGCTTATGGAGGACATGGGCAGGAGTTCAACTAATGATCTTCAGATGGAAGATGGCTGAGGTCACCCTAGCTTCACCATGGGTTGCGACTTGTCCTTCTACAGCTCGGGAGGTTTCGGTTGACATAACAGGAGGTGTGCTCGGGATGGAGGAGACAGCTTCTCCGGCGGTGGAAACTGCAGAGGGCGCTGAAAATGGTCAGCGCGCGGTGGAGGTCTCAATCGCGCCGGCAGACCCTTCACAGTCTCTTGGTCCGCTTTTAGAGAAGGCTCTTTCCGAGGTAGTACATAGCAGACGGCGGTTTCGGGAGCTGTGGATATGACTACAGCAACCTTTTCAGCCCCGGAGAGGAGGAGCAAGAGGAGAGCGGCATCGGCAGACGAGGACTCGCTGCAGAAGGCGCGGCAAAGCTGGTGGCGAAGAAAAATCTTGAGGAAGACGACGGTACGAACTTTAGAAATTCTTTCTTTTCGTTTTCGGATAAGCTAGTACTCCCTCTATCTTAAATTATAAGTCATTTTAACTTAAGTATCAAAGCATCTCAGGTTTGACTAAATTTATATAATAAAATAATGACAATTATGACATCAAATAAGTATTATGAGATTTTTCATTAATTATATTTTCATACTATACCCATGTATATCGTACATCTTTATAATTCTCTCTATAATTTTAGTCAAACTTAAGATGCTTTGACTTTCCGAGAAAATTAAAATAACTCGGGATCGAAGGAGTAACTGATAATATCACGAACATAGGCATCTCTTTAGGTGGAGATGCTGCAGCGGTTCAATCTTCAGTTACTCTTATTTGGACAGAAGAAAGTAATAGGTTCATTACCATTCCTGTCAAAACCGGTCAGGATAGTCACTCGGTTCCAGACCTAGAGGAATCTGATTTAGATGTTTTATCTTTGAATAATTTCTGTGGACAACTGGTTGATGATGTGGTGGATGATATCGGTGTTGATTGTAATAATCGGTTCGAAGCCCATCATCACATCTCGCCTACTTTAAGGAAGAAGAAGGGGTAGTGTGTCTCGTAGAAGGCGGAAAGTCAAAACCAAGCTTTGTTTTTAAATGAAAGGAATCTTTTGGAATAGCAGAGGTCTTAGAGACTTGGCAAAGTTCAGTTTTCTACATGATTTATTTGTTGAAAAGAGTTTAGATTTCATTGCCATACTAGAAACTCATAGGAGGAATTTTTCGGATAACAATTTAAATACCTTCTGTGGTGGAAAGGCTTTTTTTTGGCACTGGATTCCTCCTAGGGGTAGATCTGTTGGCATTTTACTTGGGGTTAATTTACAGTTGTTCTCTATTGAAAACATCCATGACGGGTCAAGCTCTACTTAAAGAATAAAAGCGATGGTTTTCGATGGTTTATTATGGTTGTGCGGTACAACCAAAACACAAAGATCGCTTTCTAGCGGAATTTGTGAGGGCTTGTTCAAGTGAATCCTTACCTATAATGGAAGGTGGGAGACTTCAACATAACTAGAAATCCCCAGAGAAGAATAATGATAGGTACGGAGTATGATAGTAGATGGCCTACTTTGTTTAATGCTTGCATGGAATCGCTTAATTTAAGGGAGCTAGAACTTTCTGGGAGAAGGTCAGAGCTGTTCGTACTTTGTTTAATTTAAGGGAGCTAGATGGCCTACTTTGTTTAATGCTTGCATGGAATGGCCTACTTTGTTTAATACAGATGATGTCCCAACTTTTGAGAAGTTAGATAAAGTGCTTGTCAGTACCAGCTGGGAACTAATTGAAATATCCTGTGTCAATGGTAGTTGCTCTCACAAGAGAAATTTCAGACCACACACCACTTTTGCTATATACCCGTCAAGCGCAGCTATAGAGGCAATAATGCTCTTTTCAAGTTTGAATTAGGGTGGCTTACTAAAGAGGGCTTTTATGATTTGGTGGTAAACGTTTGATGTATTGAAAACCGTGGCAGGAGACATTAAAAAAAACGGTGGCAGGTCTCCCATGTGTCGCTAGTAAGATCAGAGCTCTTCTCCTATCAAAAAAAAAAGATCAGAGCTGTTCGTAGTTGTTTGAAAGGCTGGGCGAAAAATCAGGGAGGGGGAAATAGGAAGAAGAAAAGGCGTCTTTTAGAATAGCTTGATCATCTAGAGAGAAAAGCAGAGCTCGTTTTACTCTCGGCTCAAGAGTTGGAACACAAACATTGTTTGACAGCCGAGTTAACCAAGTTGCTTAGAGAAGTGGAGCTATATTGGCTCCAAAGATCTAAAGCAAACTAGGTTATTACAAGGTGATGACAACACTAAGTACTTCCAACTTTTGGCTAATGGTCGGCATCAAAAGACTAGAATTTTCCAACTAAAGCAAGAAGAGGGAGTTATAGTAGGTGATGAAAATCTAAAGAGCTATATCACAGAATATTATATTATAAAGGCCTTTTTGGGGCTCCTGAAAACAATCATTTTTCGCTAGACGAAGAGAACAGAGAGGACATTCCTCGAGTCTCTGACATTGAAAATGAATTGCTTATGGAACCCTTCACCGAAAAGATGGATTCCCAGCTGAGTTCTATCAGTTTTTTTTTGGGACATCATCAAATCAGATCTGATGGAGCTTTTTAATGATGATTTCCAAAATGGAACTTTACCTCTACACAGACGTAATTTTGGTTCATAATTCTTTTGCCAAAAAAGACCGAAGCCATCAAAATTCAGCAATACAGGCTTATTTGTCTCCTTAATATCAGTTTCAAGATCTTCACTAAGGTCCTCACCAATAGGATTACTTTGACCTATGTATTGTAGCTCAACAGCAAGACCTGAAACGACTCAACGTTTCCATCTGCATTGTGAACGATAAAAGACTCGATCTCAATTCTCACACCACTCCGATACTGGAAGGATTCCCCAGCGTTGCTATGGGTATTCAAGAGAAATTAGGATGGATTTGGATGTTAATGACTGAAAATTAGGACTATACATATCTATGTTGATAGTGCAGTTACATTTACGAACTCATGTGTATGTAAATGACATGGAACTATAGGAAATAAGTCACAAAACAGTATATATATATATATATATATATATATATATATATATATATATATATATATATATATATATATATATATATATATAGGAACTTGACTTGCAGATGCAACAGCTGAATAGGCGTTCTTCAGAACAGATCCATGAATTTATTAAATAAATGGTATATCAGATAAAATATTTCATATTCAATTCAATGTCATTTGCTAATTTAGTAAATAATTTTAAAATTGCACCGCAATTTTATATGTAGTCACTAAATAACATTATATGTGTTAAATTCAAAGATTAAGTTAGAATTTTTATACTTTAAATATAAATATAATCAAAATAATAGGCGACGCAATCACTTTGAAGAAATAATTAATTAAACTCGTTGGTCTTTGACGGATGCTGGTCACCGGGCGCTCTCTTTGCATACAGTTTTCTTGCTTCTTGGGCCGGACGTCGGGCGGCGGAGATGCAGTACCAATGGTGCGTGAGTCTGGCCGAGCTGCGAAGAGACGTGTGTGGATGGGTTGAGCTAAGGTACATAGATCCGCTCCCGATGGCTGATGTGGCAATGTGAAGCAGCCATAGTTTTAAATCTCCCGCTATAGCTGCCGCTATAGCCCGCTATAGCATTTTGAGGCAGGACGCCGCTATTTGAGTTCATGTATAATTTAGCCGCTATATTCCGCTATAGCCCGATATAGCTCCACTATTAGATATTTTAGATTTATACCGCTAAACGTCTTAGCCCGCTATTTAAAACATTGGAAACAGCGCAGGAACTTGAGAAGAGGTTGGAGGAGCAGGCAGCAGATGCAGTGGGGAGGACGGTGGCGGCTTGGAGCCAGTGGCGGAGGACGAAAAAAAATTAAGGCAGGGCAAAGTCGATAACATATATAGTGAGGTAATATCTCTCAAAATGGTTCACTAGACAAAGTGATAGTGAAGCACAAAGTACAAGCATTTAGGATATAAATAATTATAGAAAATACAAACAAAGTCAACTAACCATCTGATGATGAAGCTTCAGTCACGCCTAGGCGGCCTAGGCAATTGGCGAACGCGATCGCCGGATCGCCGGATGCGCAACTAATTGGCGAAGCGAACAAGCGATGGAAATTTGCGGCCGGCGGCGAAAGGCAATGCGTCGTGAACTCGTGATAGGCAACGCTAACTGGGGAAGGCAATGTGAACTGGTGAGTCGTGAATGGGCTAGCATCTAGCTTATGTGCACGCGCGGCCCACAAACCACAAACGAGTACTCACTAAAGCGTCAAAGCCCAAAGACCCAAGCAAGTAACGATTCATCAGCAGCGTCTTCCTCCTGCGGACGTCGTCTTCCTCCTGCGGACGTTCGACAGCAGCAGCAGCGGACCTTCAACTTGGCATCCATGGTGGCCGGATTAACATGGGGTGGGGATCCGCGGCGGAGCCAAGGTTGCCCTACCGAGCCCTCCGCCCCTGCTTGGAGCAGCATGCAGGAGAGGGGGCAACGTTTTCTTTTGCATCAGCAGTTTATATGGAGCAGTAGACAGGAAACGACGTCCTTTTGTTTTCCTTGCTAAGGTTAAGGTGGGCGGCGGCGTTTTCTTTTCCTTTAGGGGCCGTTCGGTTGCACCGTTCCGGGCCTGAAACGGTCAGGAATCATTCCCATGCTACTTAAATTAATAAAGAAACAGTATGCCCAGGAATTATTCCAACATAACCGAATGAAGCTTTACGGAGGAAGCAGAATGGTGCATACATGTAGGAGTCTGTGGCAGTTCCTTTTTCTTTTCTTTTATACTCCTTAGTAAATAATGGGCCTTATCGGTGTTTCGAACCGCCGACTAGTAAATTTGTTTTTGCGCGTCTGGCCTGAATGGTGTGCTCGGAGGACACAAGGGTTTATACTGGTTCAGGCAAAAGATCCCTACGTCCAGTGTGGAGCTGCTCGTGTTACCGGCACTAGTTTACAATAGGGGTTACAAACGGGAAAGAGAGGGAGAAGGTCGCAAGTCTCTGATGAAAGAGTTGAATGGAGTTGAGTTGGGTTTAGTTGGATCGGGTTCGTCCCCTCCCCTTTTATAGGTCAAGGGGAAGGTACAGGTTACATGAGAGAGAAGGAGGAGGAGGAAAAGGGCTTCCGGGGTCGCATCGTCCTTCGCCTCCTTGCACGGGTCCCGCCGGTCCTATAGATGACGATGGGGACAGCTCCATGTCATGGCGTAGATGACGATGGAGACGGATCCACGTTGTGGCCCCATTTGCCACTAACGCCACACGCGGGCATCATCAGCTGGTCGTGGCGCCCTGTCCCGTCTCGACGGGTAGTATGGGCAACGGGTGCCCTTGACGGAAACCATACATGAGTTATGTGGCATAGTGTCGGCCTGCCTGATGTTGTGCACGTCGTGAGTCCCCAGGCATGGCCTGTCGCGGCCACGGGTCACGTCGAGGTTGCCCACTCCCTTCCCGTTGTCAGAAGTTTGACCCCGGGCTTGTGCTTTCCCATCTGTAGTGTTGGAGACAATGCGGGGCCCCATGAGGCCTGCGCTCCCGCCCGACACTGAGCCCACGCCTCCGAGGTCGGGCGAGACGGAGCCCACACCCCCGGGTCAGGCGAGGCGGAGTCCGTGCCCTTGGGGTCAGGCGAGGCGGAGTCCGTGTCCTCGGGGTTAGACGAGGCAGGCCCTTCCCCCGAGGGGTCGGGCAAGATGATAATTACACCACTTTCTGGGTGAATTAATGTCCAAGCCATTAGCTCCCTTCCTCCGGGTATCCCTAATATCAATACCCGACAGTAGCCCCCAAGCCTATGGAGGAGTAGAATACTCCTCTAGAGGCTTTTTCAGATGGAAGGACTCTGAGGACCCGCTCTCCCTTAGCGGCCTACGAGACATCTTGGTAGGGTTGCAATTCCTTTCTGTTGTGATCGGACTCCTCAGGAGTATGCAACTGTGGGGTTCGGGGGGTCAAAAAAGATTCCTCTTAGTTTCGACCCCTCCCTAGGATCTGACCGATCCACCGTTCGTATGCGACCGTGTACTCGGCCTCTTTGCGAGTCCAACCTCTGAGCCCCCGTGCGTAGCAGGGGTCCGATCGAGGGGTCAGCTCATCTTGTGATCGTCTTTCCTCATGCTTTTGCGGGTTGTCGATCATCCAGACTGGCAGTACTTAATTAACTAGTGTGTGTTATGCTTCCGCTACTTTCAAACTTGGTTTGTAATAATTGCTACTCCGTCTGTATAAACTTATTTCAGTACTATTTGTGAAATGTAACGTATGATGTTGTATGTTGAATGATGCGATCCTGGTTGTAAGCAGTTTGGTTTGAAATCCTTCGTGATTTCGATTGACTACCGGGATTATATGGGCTCAAGTTTGAAAATTTGAGCGCTTCGGTGCTTGTTTTCGTACTTGTGCTCTTATAATTTGGTCGGTTCTGTTACAGACGAGGCCCTCCATACGCGCATGGGTGACATCAAAGCGATACCATGACTCCATGGGAAGCAAGGGTGGGGGAATGAGAACTTCGCCAATGGCGGAAGAGCGAGAGCAAAAAACTTGAGCGTTTGCGGTGGAGGAGCGGAGAGGATGAGGCTGTGGTTAGGCGTATCAAAGACGAAGTGAAAAACCCCTAGTTATAGGGGGAGGTGGAGTGAGAGGCGAACCGTCCTCCTCGATCAACGTGCCTACCATGTCCTGTCACTCTGCCTCTTCGAGAGTCGTGAACATGCCACCCCCGGATGCCTCTTCGAGAGGCGCGCCGAACGACGGTTCGCCCTAAAGGGTCGCAAACCACCGCAGGTAAGAAGGGATACGGGGCTGAAAACACTCCCACAGCCCGTTAAGGCCTAGGAGATCAAAGGTTGGCCCACCGACGGGTTCACAACCAGGATCGCATCATTCAACATACAACATCATACGTTACATTTCACAAATAGTACTGAAATAAGTTTATACAGACGGAGTAGCAATTATTACAAACCAAGTTTGAAAGTAGCGGAAGCATAACACACACTAGTTAATTAAGTACTGCCAGTCTGGATGATCGACAACCCGCAAAAGCATGAGGAAAGACGATCACAAGATGAGCTGACCCCTCGATCGGACCCCTGCTACGCACGGGGGCTCAGAGGTTGGACTCGCAAAGAGGCCGAGTACACGGTCGCATACGAACGGTGGATCGGTCAGATCCTAGGGAGGGGTCGAAACTAAGAGGAATCTTTTTTGACCCCCCGAACCCCACAGTTGCATACTCCTGAGGAGTCCGATCACAACAGAAAGGAATTGCAACCCTACCAAGATGTCTCGTAGGCCGCTAAGGGAGAGCGGGTCCTCAGAGTCCTTCCATCTGAAAAAGCCTCTAGAGGAGTATTCTACTCCTCCATAGGCTTGGGGGCTACTGTCGGGTATTGATATTAGGGATACCCGGAGGAAGGGAGCTAATGGCTTGGACATTAATTCACCCAGAAAGTGGTGTAATTATCATCTTGCCCGACCCCTCGGGGGAAGGGCCTGCCTCGTCTAACCCCGAGGACACGGACTCCGCCTCGCCTGACCCCAAGGGCACGGACTCCGCCTCGCCTGACCCGGGGGTGTGGGCTCCGTCTCGCCCGACCTCGGAGGCGTGGGCTCAGTGTCGGGCGGGAGCGCAGGCCTCATGGGGCCCCGCATTGTCTCCAACACTACAGATGGGAAAGCACAAGCCCGGGGTCAAACTTCTGACAACGGGAAGGGAGTGGGCAACCTCGACGTGACCCGTGGCCGCGACAGGCCATGCCTGGGGACTCACGACGTGCACAACATCAGGCAGGCCGACACTATGCCACATAACTCATGTATGGTTTCCGTCAAGGGCACCCGTTGCCCATACTACCCGTCGAGACGGGACAGGGCGCCACGACCAGCTGATGATGCCCGCGTGTGGCGTTAGTGGCAAATGGGGCCACAACGTGGATCCGTCTCCATCGTCATCTACGCCATGACATGGAGCTGTCCCCATCGTCATCTATAGGACCGGCGGGACCCGTGCAAGGAGGCGAAGGACGATGCGACCCCGGAAGCCCTTTTCCTCCTCCTCCTTCTCTCTCATGTAACCTGTACCTTCCCCTTGACCTATAAAAGGGGAGGGGACGAACCCGATCCAACTAAACCCAACTCAACTCCATTCAACTCTTTCATCAGAGACTTGCGACCTTCTCCCTCTCTTTCCCGTTTGTAACCCCTATTGTAAACTAGTGCCGGTAACACGAGCAGCTCCACACTGGACGTAGGGATCTTTTGCCTGAACCAGTATAAACCCTTGTGTCCTCCGAGCACACCATTCAGGCCAGACGCGCAAAAACAAATTTACTAGTCGGCGGTTCGAAACACCGATAAGGCCCATTATTTACTAAGGAGTATAAAAGAAAAGAAAAAGGAACTGCCACAGACTCCTACATGTATGCACCATTCTGCTTCCTCCGTAAAGCTTCATTCGGTTATGTTGGAATAATTCCTGGGCATACTGTTTCTTTATTAATTTAAGTAGCATGGGAATGATTCCTGACCGTTTCAGGCCCGGAACGGTGCAACCGAACGGCCCCTAAAGGAAAAGAAAACGCCGCCGCCCACCTTAACCTTAGCAAGGAAAACAAAAGGACGTCGTTTCCTGTCTACTGCTCCATATAAACTGCTGATGCAAAAGAAAACGTTGCCCCCTCTCCTGCATGCTGCTCCAAGCAGGGGCGGAGGGCTCGGTAGGGCAACCTTGGCTCCGCCGCGGATCCCCACCCCATGTTAATCCGGCCACCATGGATGCCAAGTTGAAGGTCCGCTGCTGCTGCTGTCGAACGTCCGCAGGAGGAAGACGACGTCCGCAGGAGGAAGACGCTGCTGATGAATCGTTACTTGCTTGGGTCTTTGGGCTTTGACGCTTTAGTGAGTACTCGTTTGTGGTTTGTGGGCCGCGCGTGCACATAAGCTAGATGCTAGCCCATTCACGACTCACCAGTTCACATTGCCTTCCCCAGTTAGCGTTGCCTATCACGAGTTCACGACGCATTGCCTTTCGCCGCCGGCCGCAAATTTCCATCGCTTGTTCGCTTCGCCAATTAGTTGCGCATCCGGCGATCCGGCGATCGCGTTCGCCAATTGCCTAGGCCGCCTAGGCGTGACTGAAGCTTCATCATCAGATGGTTAGTTGACTTTGTTTGTATTTTCTATAATTATTTATATCCTAAATGCTTGTACTTTGTGCTTCACTATCACTTTGTCTAGTGAACCATTTTGAGAGATATTACCTCACTATATATGTTATCGACTTTGCCCTGCCTTAATTTTTTTTTCGTCCTCCGCCACTGGCTCCAAGCCGCCACCGTCCTCCCCACTGCATCTGCTGCCTGCTCCTCCAACCTCTTCTCAAGTTCCTGCGCTGTTTCCAATGTTTTAAATAGCGGGCTAAGACGTTTAGCGGTATAAATCTAAAATATCTAATAGTGGAGCTATATCGGGCTATAGCGGAATATAGCGGCTAAATTATACATGAACTCAAATAGCGGCGTCCTGCCTCAAAATGCTATAGCGGGCTATAGCGGCAGCTATAGCGGGAGATTTAAAACTATGGCTGCTTCACATTGCCACATCAGCCATCGGGAGCGGATCTATGTACCTTAGCTCAACCCATCCACACACGTCTCTTCGCAGCTCGGCCAGACTCACGCACCATTGGTACTGCATCTCCGCCGCCCGACGTCCGGCCCAAGAAGCAAGAAAACTGTATGCAAAGAGAGCGCCCGGTGACCAGCATCCGTCAAAGACCAACGAGTTTAATTAATTATTTCTTCAAAGTGATTGCGTCGCCTATTATTTTGATTATATTTATATTTAAAGTATAAAAAATTCTAACTTAATCTTTGAATTTAACACATATAATGTTATTTAGTGACTACATATAAAATTGCGGTGCAATTTTAAAATTATTTACTAAATTAGCAAATGACATTGAATTGAATATGAAATATTTTATCTGATATACCATTTATTTAATAAATTCATGGATCTGTTCTGAAGAACGCCTATTCAGCTGTTGCATCTGCAAGTCAAGTTCCTATATATATATATATATATATATATATATATATATATATATATATATATATATATATATATATATATATATATATATACTGTTTTGTGACTTATTTCCTATAGTTCCATGTCATTTACATACACATGAGTTCGTAAATGTAACTGCACTATCAACATAGATATGTATAGTCCTAATTTTCAGTCATTAACATCCAAATCCATCCTAATTTCTCTTGAATACCCATAGCAACGCTGGGGAATCCTTCCAGTATCGGAGTGGTGTGAGAATTGAGATCGAGTCTTTTATCGTTCACAATGCAGATGGAACGTTGAGTCGTTTCAGGTCTTGCTGTTGAGCTACAATACATAGGTCAAAGTAATCCTATTGGTGAGGACCTTAGTGAAGATCTTGAAACTGATATTAAGGAGACAAATAAGCCTGTATTGCTGAATTTTGATGGCTTCGGTCTTTTTTGGCAAAAGAATTATGAACCAAAATTACGTCTGTGTAGAGGTAAAGTTCCATTTTGGAAATCATCATTAAAAAGCTCCATCAGATCTGATTTGATGATGTCCCAAAAAAAAACTGATAGAACTCAGCTGGGAATCCATCTTTTCGGTGAAGGGTTCCATAAGCAATTCATTTTCAATGTCAGAGACTCGAGGAATGTCCTCTCTGTTCTCTTCGTCTAGCGAAAAATGATTGTTTTCAGGAGCCCCAAAAAGGCCTTTATAATATAATATTCTGTGATATAGCTCTTTAGATTTTCATCACCTACTATAACTCCCTCTTCTTGCTTTAGTTGGAAAATTCTAGTCTTTTGATGCCGACCATTAGCCAAAAGTTGGAAGTACTTAGTGTTGTCATCACCTTGTAATAACCTAGTTTGCTTTAGATCTTTGGAGCCAATATAGCTCCACTTCTCTAAGCAACTTGGTTAACTCGGCTGTCAAACAATGTTTGTGTTCCAACTCTTGAGCCGAGAGTAAAACGAGCTCTGCTTTTCTCTCTAGATGATCAAGCTATTCTAAAAGACGCCTTTTCTTCTTCCTATTTCCCCCTCCCTGATTTTTCGCCCAGCCTTTCAAACAACTACGAACAGCTCTGATCTTTTTTTTTTGATAGGAGAAGAGCTCTGATCTTACTAGCGACACATGGGAGACCTGCCACCGTTTTTTTTAATGTCTCCTGCCACGGTTTTCAATACATCAAACGTTTACCACCAAATCATAAAAGCCCTCTTTAGTAAGCCACCCTAATTCAAACTTGAAAAGAGCATTATTGCCTCTATAGCTGCGCTTGACGGGTATATAGCAAAAGTGGTGTGTGGTCTGAAATTTCTCTTGTGAGAGCAACTAATTGAAATAT
>JAHUYU010001238.1:0-13570 GCA_030439765.1 Tripidium arundinaceum | reverse complement strand
ACATGAGGATGCAGCGACGACAGTGGATGCCTTTTCTATGTCCTTATGGAGGTAGAGGCCAATCCAAGTAAGGAATAAAGAGAAAGAGAAAAAGTTGAAGACAATAGATATTGTTCAAAGATTTGACACTTATAATGTCTTTTTTCCCTTTAGATAAGGGACAGTGCATGCGACTGCCAATTATGATCTAGATTGAGCACACAACGGTTTCAGAGAGGTTTAAACGAAAAACAACATCTACGATAAGTAGCCCAGTTCTGCTGGTGGGATTTCGGCTAATTTCTATGAGAGAGAATAAGCTGAAATAAGTTGAAACAAGCCAAGCTTAGATGAGCAGAACTGGGTGAGAAACTAAGACAAACTCTAGCGGTAAATAACCTGCTCGCAACATGAGCTGATAGCATCACAATACAACGACCACACCAAAACACAAAATGCCTATCGAAGAGGCAAATGAAGATGCTCCACCAAATCCGAGAAGGCATGTCTTCTTAAAGCCATTGATGACTCAAGGAGGTACGACGACGACAATTTCTATTGACGGTATGCATACTCATTAATTATTGAGCTTCCCATCATTTCAAATTGCCAAAATCTTTTACCATATTACGTCGTGCAAGGTTAGCACTTCAACAAAGAGATGATCTATTGCGCCAACATCTTAAAGTCACGATCGGGGTTGAAAGAGGGATGTATACGAGAACATGCAAGGTCCTCGCTCATCCAAACAGTGGTGGGCAAAGACAATGTTGTCTCTGTCGGTTGGTTCTTTATTATCCAAGTCTCTTTTGCCTTGATCTCAGTCATAGAATGGGTACAACTGTCTTCGATGGTGATTCCTCGTTACATAAACCGTATAATTGAGATGTGGTGGTTGCATAAGATTGTAGGATGGAAAGTTATCTAAACAAAAATGCTAGTCCATTATAATTTACAATTCATGACACCGAACTCCATATGTTATGGATAGCAATATCTATATAACAGAGCATCTTAAATGAAAAGAGTTACTCACTCCGTCCCAAAATAGAAGACGTTCTTGCTTCCCGAGAAGTCAATATTTTTTAACTTTGACCAATTATATATAAAAGAATATTAATATTTATAATACATAATTAGTATCATTAGATAGATCGTTGAATATACTTTCATAATAAACTTATTTGAAGATATAAATGTTGCACGTATTTTCTACAAATCTAGTCAAAGTTGAGAAAGTTTGACCTACACGCATTCCATAACGTCTTTCTTTCTGGGACGGAGGGAGTATATATTATGAGAGGATCGATGGTATGATATTATAGAGTGCAGTAATGACAACCTTTGTGTTCTCAAGGTGAATTAAATTTTTAGACATTTATTGTAGTTATATAAATTCAAAATCACGGGACATTGGTTTGCCTAGCCTTGCTTGCGCGAGCGAGCCTCGCCTTATCAGCCGAAGCAAGCTAAAAATGCTCTCTGGCCAAAGGAAGGGAAAAGGTTGCTAGCATAGAATCTAAGAACTACTCGCTTGGCAACCAAACTTCTGATCTCATCGGATTCCTCACTAGGAAAGGCGAGACTAGCGCTAGCCACAGAACCAAGCGTGCCCTAGTGGTTTGGGAGACACAAATGGACTTCATGTTTCCAACCAAGGTCGTGTTTCACGTCACATAAGCGTACGAGTAGGGATGGCAACAGGCACATTACCCGCGGGTAGAGGGTATACAGACCCACATGCAATCTTAATCTCAACCCTACAACCTACCACGGGTAGAAAACTATACCCACAACCGTCAACCCAGAACATACCCACAGCTATGACCTATGTGCCACAGGTCCGCTAGGACATTAACATGTATAAAAACAAAACAAAAAACTTTCCCTAACGGAAGTGTGAAACACTAGAATTCAACATCATCCACCACATCACAAATCACACATTGTGATGCGATAAAAGATGAATGAGAGCATAAAATCCTACAAGTAGGACTGTTTTTATTTTATATATTGGTAGAATGGAACTAGGAGACCACATTTTAGAGGTTGGAGCGAAATTGCGGGTGAAGCAGACATGAATATGATTTTTTTAATACCCATAACATTTTGTTTGTCGGATTTAACTATAAACCTGCACCCACACCCGCAGCACAAAGTTAATCCATACCCATGAGCACGTGGGGGTAATTTGTGTCTATCACTCTATTGCCATTTGCCACCCTATGTACGAGCTTTGGGTTTGGGCCACGTTCGAAAACAGAAGCATTCATCCGTGTATTGTTGGTGGGCTCGTTTGGGCCTGGTAACGTCCACGCATGGGTATGGATTAACTTTGTGCTGCGGGTGTGGGTGCAGGTTTATAGTTAAATCCGACAAACAAAATGTTATGGGTATTAAAAAAATCATATTCATGTCTGCTTCACCCACAATTTCGCTCCAACCTCTAAAATGTGGTCTCCTAGTTCCATTCTACCAATATATAAAATAAAAACAGTCCTACTTGTAGGATTTTATGCTCTCATTCATCTTTTATCGCATCACAATGTGTGATTTGTGATGTGGTGGATGATGTTGAATTCTAGTGTTTCACACTTCCGTTAGGGAAAGTTTTTTGTTTTGTTTTTATACATGTTTAATGTCCTAGCGGACCTGTGGCACATAGGTCATAGCTGTGGGTATGTTCTGGGTTGACGGTTGTGGGTATAGTTTTCTACCCGTGGTAGGTTGTAGGGTTGAGATTAAGATTGCATGTGGGTCTGTATACCCTCTACCCGCGGGTAATGTGCCTGTTGCCATCCCTACTCGTACGCTTATGTGACGTGAAACACGACCTTGGTTGGAAACATGAAGTCCATTTGTGTCTCCCAAACCACTAGGGCACGCTTGGTTCTGTGGCTAGCGCTAGTCTCGCCTTTCCTAGTGAGGAATCCGATGAGATCAGAAGTTTGGTTGCCAAGCGAGTAGTTCTTAGATTCTATGCTAGCAACCTTTTCCCTTCCTTTGGCCAGAGAGCATTTTTAGCTTGCTTCGGCTGATAAGGCGAGGCTCGCTCGCGCAAGCAAGGCTAGGCAAACCAATGTCCCGTGATTTTGAATTTATATAACTACAATAAATGTCTAAAAATTTAATTCACCTTGAGAACACAAAGGTTGTCATTACTGCACTCTATAATATCATACCATCGATCCTCTCATAATATATACTCCCTCCGTCCCAGAAGAAAGACGTTATGGAATGCGTGTAGGTCAAACTTTCTCAACTTTGACTAGATTTGTAGAAAATACGTGCAACATTTATATCTTCAAATAAGTTTATTATGAAAGTATATTCAACGATCTATCTAATGATACTAATTATGTATTATAAATATTAATATTCTTTTATATATAATTGGTCAAAGTTAAAAATATTGACTTCTCGGGAAGCAAGAACGTCTTCTATTTGGGACGGAGTGAGTAACTCTTTTCATTTAAGATGCTCTGTTATTATAGATATTGCTATCCATAACATATGGAGTTCGGTGTCATGAATTGTAAATTATAATGGACTAGCATTTTTGTTTAGATAACTTTCCATCCTACAATCTTATGCAACCACCACATCTCAATTATACGGTTTATGTAACGAGGAATCACCATCGAAGACAGTTGTACCCATTCTATGACTGAGATCAAGGCAAAGAGACTTGGATAATAAAGAACCAACCGACAGAGACAACATTGTCTTTGCCCACCACTGTTTGGATGAGCGAGGACCTTGCATGTTCTCGTATACATCCCTCTTTCAACCCCGATCGTGACTTTAAGATGTTGGCGCAATAGATCATCTCTTTGTTGAAGTGCTAACCTTGCACGACGTAATATGGTAAAAGATTTTGGCAATTTGAAATGATGGGAAGCTCAATAATTAATGAGTATGCATACCGTCAATAGAAATTGTCGTCGTCGTACCTCCTTGAGTCATCAATGGCTTTAAGAAGACATGCCTTCTCGGATTTGGTGGAGCATCTTCATTTGCCTCTTCGATAGGCATTTTGTGTTTTGGTGTGGTCGTTGTATTGTGATGCTATCAGCTCATGTTGCGAGCAGGTTATTTACCGCTAGAGTTTGTCTTAGTTTCTCACCCAGTTCTGCTGGTGGGATTTCGGCTAATTTCTATGAGAGAGAATAAGCTGAAATAAGTTGAAACAAGCCAAGCTTAGATGAGCAGAACTGGGTGAGAAACTAAGACAAACTCTAGCGGTAAATAACCTGCTCGCAACATGAGCTGATAGCATCACAATACAACGACCACACCAAAACACAAAATGCCTATCGAAGAGGCAAATGAAGATGCTCCACCAAATCCGAGAAGGCATGTCTTCTTAAAGCCATTGATGACTCAAGGAGGTACGACGACGACAATTTCTATTGACGGTATGCATACTCATTAATTATTGAGCTTCCCATCATTTCAAATTGCCAAAATCTTTTACCATATTACGTCGTGCAAGGTTAGCACTTCAACAAAGAGATGATCTATTGCGCCAACATCTTAAAGTCACGATCGGGGTTGAAAGAGGGATGTATACGAGAACATGCAAGGTCCTCGCTCATCCAAACAGTGGTGGGCAAAGACAATGTTGTCTCTGTCGGTTGGTTCTTTATTATCCAAGTCTCTTTTGCCTTGATCTCAGTCATAGAATGGGTACAACTGTCTTCGATGGTGATTCCTCGTTACATAAACCGTATAATTGAGATGTGGTGGTTGCATAAGATTGTAGGATGGAAAGTTATCTAAACAAAAAATGCTAGTCCATTATAATTTACAATTCATGACACCGAACTCCATATGTTATGGATAGCAATATCTATAATAACAGAGCATCTTAAATGAAAAGAGTTACTCACTCCGTCCCAAAATAGAAGACGTTCTTGCTTCCCGAGAAGTCAATATTTTTTAACTTTGACCAATTATATATAAAAGAATATTAATATTTATAATACATAATTAGTATCATTAGATAGATCGTTGAATATACTTTCATAATAAACTTATTTGAAGATATAAATGTTGCACGTATTTTCTACAAATCTAGTCAAAGTTGAGAAAGTTTGACCTACACGCATTCCATAACGTCTTTCTTTCTGGGACGGAGGGAGTATATATTATGAGAGGATCGATGGTATGATATTATAGAGTGCAGTAATGACAACCTTTGTGTTCTCAAGGTGAATTAAATTTTTAGACATTTATTGTAGTTATATAAATTCAAAATCACGGGACATTGGTTTGCCTAGCCTTGCTTGCGCGAGCGAGCCTCGCCTTATCAGCCGAAGCAAGCTAAAAATGCTCTCTGGCCAAAGGAAGGGAAAAGGTTGCTAGCATAGAATCTAAGAACTACTCGCTTGGCAACCAAACTTCTGATCTCATCGGATTCCTCACTAGGAAAGGCGAGACTAGCGCTAGCCACAGAACCAAGCGTGCCCTAGTGGTTTGGGAGACACAAATGGACTTCATGTTTCCAACCAAGGTCGTGTTTCACGTCACATAAGCGTACGAGTAGGGATGGCAACAGGCACATTACCCGCGGGTAGAGGGTATACAGACCCACATGCAATCTTAATCTCAACCCTACAACCTACCACGGGTAGAAAACTATACCCACAACCGTCAACCCAGAACATACCCACAGCTATGACCTATGTGCCACAGGTCCGCTAGGACATTAAACATGTATAAAAACAAAACAAAAACTTTCCCTAACGGAAGTGTGAAACACTAGAATTCAACATCATCCACCACATCACAAATCACACATTGTGATGCGATAAAAGATGAATGAGAGCATAAAATCCTACAAGTAGGACTGTTTTTATTTTATATATTGGTAGAATGGAACTAGGAGACCACATTTTAGAGGTTGGAGCGAAATTGCGGGTGAAGCAGACATGAATATGATTTTTTTAATACCCATAACATTTTGTTTGTCGGATTTAACTATAAACCTGCACCCACACCCGCAGCACAAAGTTAATCCATACCCATGCGTGGACGTTACCAGGCCCAAACGAGCCCACCAACAATAACACGGATGAATGCTTCTGTTTTCGAACGTGGCCCAAACCCAAAGCTCGTACATAGGGTGGCAAATGGCAATAGAGTGATAGACACAAATTACCCCACGTGCTCATGGGTATGGATTAACTTTGTGCTGCGGGTGTGGGTGCAGGTTTATAGTTAAATCCGACAAACAAAATGTTATGGGTATAAAAAAATCATATTCATGTCTGCTTCACCCGCAATTTCGCTCCAACCTCTAAAATGTGGTCTCCTAGTTCCATTCTACCAATATATAAAATAAAAACAGTCCTACTTGTAGGATTTTATGCTCTCATTCATCTTTTATCGCATCACAATGTGTGATTTGTGATGTGGTGGATGATGTTGAATTCTAGTGTTTCACACTTCCGTTAGGGAAAGTTTTTTGTTTTGTTTTTATACATGTTTAATGTCCTAGCGGACCTGTGGCACATAGGTCATAGCTGTGGGTATGTTCTGGGTTGACGGTTGTGGTATAGTTTTCTACCCGTGGTAGGTTGTAGGGTTGAGATTAAGATTGCATGTGGGTCTGTATACCCTCTACCCGCGGGTAATGTGCCTGTTGCCATCCCTACTCGTACGCTTATGTGACGTGAAACACGACCTTGGTTGGAAACATGAAGTCCATTTGTGTCTCCCAAACCACTAGGGCACGCTTGGTTCTGTGGCTAGCGCTAGTCTCGCCTTTCCTAGTGAGGAATCCGATGAGATCAGAAGTTTGGTTGCCAAGCGAGTAGTTCTTAGATTCTATGCTAGCAACCTTTTCCCTTCCTTTGGCCAGAGAGCATTTTTAGCTTGCTTCGGCTGATAAGGCGAGGCTCGCTCGCGCAAGCAAGGCTAGGCAAACCAATGTCCCGTGATTTTGAATTTATATAACTACAATAAATGTCTAAAAATTTAATTCACCTTGAGAACACAAAGGTTGTCATTACTGCACTCTATAATATCATACCATCGATCCTCTCATAATATATACTCCCTCCGTCCCAGAAAGAAAGACGTTATGGAATGCGTGTAGGTCAAACTTTCTCAACTTTGACTAGATTTGTAGAAAATACGTGCAACATTTATATCTTCAAATAAGTTTATTATGAAAGTATATTCAACGATCTATCTAATGATACTAATTATGTATTATAAATATTAATATTCTTTTATATATAATTGGTCAAAGTTAAAAAATATTGACTTCTCGGGAAGCAAGAACGTCTTCTATTTTGGGACGGAGTGAGTAACTCTTTTCATTTAAGATGCTCTGTTATTATAGATATTGCTATCCATAACATATGGAGTTCGGTGTCATGAATTGTAAATTATAATGGACTAGCATTTTTGTTTAGATAACTTTCCATCCTACAATCTTATGCAACCACCACATCTCAATTATACGGTTTATGTAACGAGGAATCACCATCGAAGACAGTTGTACCCATTCTATGACTGAGATCAAGGCAAAAGAGACTTGGATAATAAAGAACCAACCGACAGAGACAACATTGTCTTTGCCCACCACTGTTTGGATGAGCGAGGACCTTGCATGTTCTCGTATACATCCCTCTTTCAACCCCGATCGTGACTTTAAGATGTTGGCGCAATAGATCATCTCTTTGTTGAAGTGCTAACCTTGCACGACGTAATATGGTAAAAGATTTTGGCAATTTGAAATGATGGGAAGCTCAATAATTAATGAGTATGCATACCGTCAATAGAAATTGTCGTCGTCGTACCTCCTTGAGTCATCAATGGCTTTAAGAAGACATGCCTTCTCGGATTTGGTGGAGCATCTTCATTTGCCTCTTCGATAGGCATTTTGTGTTTTGGTGTGGTCGTTGTATTGTGATGCTATCAGCTCATGTTGCGAGCAGGTTATTTACCGCTAGAGTTTGTCTTAGTTTCTCACCCAGTTCTGCTCATCTAAGCTTGGCTTGTTTCAACTTATTTCAGCTTATTCTCTCTCATAGAAATTAGCCGAAATCCCACCAGCAGAACTGGGCTACTTATCGTAGATGTTGTTTTTCGTTTTAAACCTCTCTGAAACCGTTGTGTGCTCAATCTAGATCATAATTGGCAGTCGCATGCACTGTCCCTTATCTAAAGGGAAAAAAGACATTTATAAGTGTCAAATCTTTGAACAATATCTATTGTCTTCAACTTTTTCTCTTTCTCTTTATTCCTTACTTGGATTGGCCTCTACCTCCATAAGGGACATAGAAAAGGCATCCACTGTCGTCGCTGCATCCTCATCAAAATCGCTGCATCACCTATTAGTTAATCTCACCAAAATCATTCCATGCGAAAATATCCACAAGTCATGTTCGCCTATTTTTTTTATGTACATGTGTACACTAGAATAAATCAATATATTTTACACAAATTCAACCAAATATTTTATATACTTCTTCTGGCCCTAGATAAATGAGCTTTCTTAAAGTAAAATTCTTTTGAGTTTGACATAATTTATAGTATAGAACATAAACATGATGGCATCAAATAGAATTATTATAAAAATATACTTTATAATGTATCTAATAATATTTATTTAGTATTATAAATTTAATACTATTTTATATAAATTTGATCAAATATAAGAAATTTAGATAACTCTCAAGCATGAGCTGTCTATTTCCAGGAAGGGCCCCGAGGCGGACCGAGACATTTGACAAAACAAAAGAGAAAAGGAAAAAAAAAGTAAAAAAAGAGTGAAATGCGCTGTGGGTACTTAAACTATTCCTGCATTCTCAACTAGGTCCATCAACTTTTGTTTTGCACGTCTAGTCCTGGATCTATTTATGTGTCTTCACCGCCCTCCAAAGCCGTCCAGCGAGCATGATTCTGCTTATGTGGCGCTGCCACCGTGGAATAGTAGCATCCTGAGAGGCACGTGCTAAGGAGGTGAGAGATACGAAATTGCAGAAAGGTCCCTGGCCCTTTGCCTCCTCCCAAAGCTAATCCCTTCGAGCACATAGTGTCGGGACAGGCGAAGAGGAGGGTTCGGCGGCGGAGTACTCGGCGACCGACGTTGGCTGTAGGATGCGATCGAAGATGAAGCATACAGCGTGAAGCAAGAAATCCCTTTGCTCGATTCATCGGCGCCATGAAGATCCCAAGTTCGGGCGCCATGGCA
The DNA here is from genome assembly GCA_030439765.1 of Tripidium arundinaceum. NCBI lineage: Eukaryota > Viridiplantae > Streptophyta > Magnoliopsida > Poales > Poaceae > Tripidium > Tripidium arundinaceum. Next base: position 4,383 of record JAHUYU010001238.1, on the reverse strand, counting down.
GGAAGATTGCGGGCCGAAGGGGAGCCACCTCCAGTTTATGGTGAGTGCCTGTGCACCTTATTGTTTAGAAGATTGTTGGTTGTGAAGATAGAAACGCAACCTGGATAGCTGGATTGGGATCAAAGTTCTAATCTTTCAGTTCTAGGGTTTGGTTTTGGTTTGAATGTCTGAAACTGGGGTTTTCTGTTGTAGAACCGGGTGGTACAGATTTCACAATAGAGGTACATCACGGTGGGTTCTTCTGTGGATTACGAGATGCTCGTAGTTACCTGAATGAGAAGGTGTCTTGGTTTGATAATTGCAAATCTCAGTACTGGAGCTTTAGGGGGATTGATGAAATAACAGCAATGCTTGATTATGACTTACTGTCTCCTACTCTGAAAGTGTTCTGGCTTCTTCCGGGGATGAGTATGTGTGATGGGCTTCGTCTTCTTTTGTTTGATGAGGATATTGTTGTGATGAAGCTAGTGGCTCATAAAGTGAAGACATTTGTGCTATACTATGACCACCACAACCATGTTGCTAGAAACAACTTTCCTGATGACATAGTTATGAATCCAGTATCTTCTTTACCCAAAATGTTGAGTCCAAGCAAGGTGGGACACATTCCAAAGAAGCAAGGCGAGAGGCTACCTGATTTCTACTCTAACATTCCACACTGCAGTGGTAGTGGAGATCATACAGAGGATCAAGTGATTGATGACGATAGTGAGGACTCTTATTTTTTTTGACTCTGATAATGACATAGCAGTTGAAGATGATGACATATTCTATGACAATGTGGATGATCAAGTCATTGATGAAGGTGTAGGACAGGGTAAGAAGATCAGCAAGGGCAAAAGGTTGGCTGGATCAAGCGAAAGGGCTGAGCACAGAGAATGGGATGAAATTTCTACTGATGAAGAGGATTTGGACTTGCCTGAATCAGATGAAGAAGGTGATGTTGGTAGGAATTTGAGCTCTTTCAGACCTGAAGATTTGTGCAACCCAAAATTCAAAATTGGGATGAAATTTTCTACTGTCCAGGCATTGAGAGAAGCTATTACAGAATATAGTTTAAAAAACAGGGTTCAGATAAAGATGCCAAGGAATGACAAAACCAGAGTTCAAGCTCATTGTGCAGAGGGTTGCTCCTGGTTTTTGTATGCTTCATTTGATAGCAGAGTTAACTGTTTTTTGTGAAGAAATATGTTGGACAGCACAGATGTCAGAAGCAGTGGGTACTCAAGAGATGCACTGCCAAGTGGCTTGCACAAAAGTACATGGACAAGTTTAGAGCAGATGAGAAAATGTCACTAAAAAACTTTTCTAAAACAGTTCAACTAGAATGGAACTTCACTCCTTCTAGGAGCAAGTTGTCCAGGGCTAGATGCATGGCTCTGAAGAGTATATATGGAGATGAGGTAGAACAGTTTAACAAGTTGTGGGACTACGGTCATGAGTTGAGGAAGTCCAATCTTGGTAGCTCCCTATATATATACCTGAATAATGGCAATTTCAGTACCTTGTACATGTCTTTAGATGCATGCAAGAGGGGTTTCCTGATTGGATGTAGGCCTGTGATCTGTTTGGATGGGTGCCATATTAAGACAAAGTTTGGAGGAATCTTACTCACAGCTGTTGGAATTGACCTAAATGACTATATATTCCCTATCGCAATGGCTGCTGTAGAAGTTGAGTCACTGCAAACCTGGAAGTGGTTCCTGAATACATCGAATGAGGTTTTTCACTGCATACCTGCATTCTTCTAACTCTTTCTGATTGCAGGGCTTAATTCCTGTTGTGGCCCAGGTTTTTCCTGACTCAGAACATAGGTTCTGTGTTAGGCACTTGTATTCTAATTTCCAAGGACACTTCAAGGGAGAAAATTTGAAAGATCAGCTTTGGGCATGTGCCAAATCGTGCACAGTTGAAAGGTGGAATGCCAACATGGAAAAGATGAAGGCCCTGCATAGAGATGCATATGAATGGCTGGAAAAGATGCCTCCCCAGACATGGGTTAGGCCTTTTTCAGTGAGTACCCCAAGTGTGACATCATCTTGAACAACAGTTGTGAAGTCTTCAACAAATATATTTTAGAAGCTAGAGAGCTACCAATGCTCAGTATGTTGCAGAGGATCAAGACTCAACTCATGACTAGGCACTACAACAAATAGGAGGAAGTTGCAAGCAAGTGGCAAGGTATGTTGGTGTGTCCTAAGATTAGGAAGAAGATAGAGAAGAATGCAGAATTTGCCAACAGATGTTTTGCATTACCAGCTGGTCAGGGCATATTTGAAGTTCAAGATAGGGACCAGAAGTACATTGTTGACATCATCTCTAAGAAATGTGATTGTAGGCGATGGGATCTCACCGGTATTCCCTGCGGTCATGCCATCTCTTGTTTAAGGCATGACAGGATCTCTGAAGAGTCAGTGCTTCCACATTGTTACTCAATTCAAGCTTTTATAAAGGCCTATGGGTACAACATTTGGCCCTGCAATGACCAGACAAAATGGGAACATGTTGGTGGTGTAGAAATTTCGACACCTGTGTATGAGAAAAGAGTTGGTAGGCCACCAAAATCAAGAAGGAAGGGTCCACATGAGGTACAAGGAAGAAATGGTCCAACATTGTCCAAACATGGAGTTAAGATGCACTGCAGTTGGTGCAAAGACACTGGCCACAACAGAGCTACATGTGCAGTCAGAAAAGCTGGTTTGCCATCACGAGGGCATGTGGCGGAGCACAACATGCAGGAACCAGGAGAAGTGGAAGAGACAGACCATAACATGCATGGACCACAAAGTGTTGAAGATATAGACTTCCTCCAGGATGACTTCGAAGCACAAATAGGAAGCCAACAATACAGTAGCAACATGGTCTCTCAGCTGATGGAAGAGGTACTCACATGTGCTGTACTTTGACATTTTGTGTTTCAAACTATAATTCCATTCTTTATCTGACATGGAAATAAAATTCTTCAACCTATATAGGCATCACAAACAAGAAGGCTGAGTTGATAGCACAGCCATTGCCTGATAGCTCCTATGTTGTAGCCAATGTCCCACCTATGAGGCAAGTAACTACCACTACGGCAACCAAGGCTGGAAGCATATGGAAGCGCAAGCAGACAGTACCATCCAAGAAGAAGGTGACGCCAAGCAAGAAAAAGAAGTGAGATGCAACTAACTATAGCAAGACCAATAGCATTTTATTTGGGTTTGGAAAGGAAAAGATCCATGTACAGGAGTTGGATCTTCTTTTGTAAATGAAATGGAATTAGTCTTTTGGAAGTTAGGATACATGGTCCATGTGTAGGACCTCAAGCTTCTTTTGGCACCGTAGGTCAGAAAGAAACATGTGACCTGTTATGTAGGACCTGATGCTTAAATTCTGTTGAAGTTGAGACATGTTCTGTTCAACTAGCTAGCAAGTGCTCAAGCTGTCACATAAATATTGGCACATGGTTTGTTCAACTTCAGTCATAACATGCAATTCATATTACATTGCATTACTTAACATCAAGGGTACTCTAACATCAACTACATCATAAGCAAACAGCTAGAACCTAACTACATTACATTGCAACCTCCTCCAGTCTTTGCCGTATCCATCATCTTGCCATACTTTTCATCCAAACTATCTATTGCAGTTCTTAGTGCTTGAACATCAGTTTTGATAGAAGCCAACTGATTCTGCATTGCTTCAAATTGCCCCTGAAAACTCCCTAATCCAACCTTCAATTGGTCAACTTCTGGCACAAGATCAGCATTATTGTCCATCGTCCTACCACTATCACTAACGTGACCACATGACAACAGCCACTTTCGATACTTGTCAGGATACAGGTAGAAAGGGCAACTTGTAGGCACCTGCCATATAGTACTCATCAACAAATGACCAAACAAAATTGTAAAGGAGACAATTTTGAACTGAAGCCATAAGCCTTACATTTCTATCGTGGGAGCGACACTTGAAGAAGACTTGCCCCGGAGTTTTTGACCCGGCACCACATGTGAGCTTGAGGATCTCGTCCCCGCATTTCGGGCATGGTGGCAGGGGTAGCCTGGTTAACGCCCCAAACTTGAGGATCTCGGTGGATGCATAAGGAACAGGGGATTGGGGAGGCATGGAGGAGGAGGACCCGTACGAAGGACAGCTCCCTAGTGATATTGGAGTAAGGGCTTGGCAATGCATGGCCTCAGCAAGACAGATCCGGGGGGGGGAGACGGTGCCGGCGACTGCATAGGCCAACGCACAGATCTGGGACGGAGACAGTCCTACCGGTGCTGGATGACTGAGGAGAAGAAAGGGAAAGGGGAAGGGATAAGATTCAGGAGTTGGCTGAGGGCACTTGTCATATTATACAGCGAGCATGATCTGGCTTATGTGGCGCATCCA
>JAHUYU010002217.1:0-18013 GCA_030439765.1 Tripidium arundinaceum | reverse complement strand
TGGGTACTCGACAATGACTCGTACAAATTCCAGAATCAGAGGCCAACACGCACACCATATTCCACGGGAAAATCAACAAAGTGATAAGCCTGAATATCATCACGCAAGCTCACTCCTATCATATCAGCAGAGTTTAGCGCATTCACCAAAAGAAGGGACACATCTTCCGATTGCTTTTGCAATCAGTTTTCAATCAGATTTTGTGGCAATACAGAAATCAGTGCCACTAAACATAAAAGGAAAAAGGAAAGTGAATGATACAGCATGAATCCTGAGTAGAAAATTGCAAGTACCAGTAATATAAATCCGAGTGATAACAGAAAAAGAAATCAATCATATTTCCATCAGACCACCCAGAAGGAATACCTCGTTGGAAACAAATAAAATCACGGCTTCTCATGTGAATGTGTTACTCTACGTCAGCCCCAGCAAACCCGATGAAAGCAGGAAAACCAAAGAGGAAATAGATATGAAGCTTGAGAGCGAGGATGAAAACGAAGAGGACGGCAAAAGCTCTTCAGAATGCAAGATCCAACGAGCAAGAAGGTCGATACGATTCTGTAAAGGCAATCCATCTTTGAACTGATTTTGTGTTACTCTGGATCCTATATACATGATCAAATGACAGGCATTGAGGATTGCACATCTACTAAAAGTAAATGGGCCAACAAGAGAAGATTCAGAGCAAATCTGATTTTAGGATTTTTTTTAATTGTATAATTTTCCAGATAAAATATCTGGATAAAGGTTGAAAGATGTTAAACATCAGAGTTTTGATCGGAGAGGAGAATCGAACTTCTGGAGGGGGGTTAACAGACTTTTCCCATCTAGGAGAGAAGCCTAGGCGAGCAAGAGAGGGTGGTGAGAGGCAATCGAGGCGGCTGCGATACTGAGGACTTCGGAAGTCCCCATGCTCGACCTCCCCCACAGCGACCACCCTACTTGAGTTCATCGAGGGCTTGTAAGTAGAGCTGATGCCATCCATAGACGACCTTCACCTTCGTCGCATCGTCGGGGTACCCCTTGCGCGTGGTCCCTACGCCCCAGATTTGCCTCCCGTCCGCGCCGCCGCCAAGCCCTGCGGCCGCAGCTGCGCCCCTTCCTCCCGCTCCCACTCTCTCTCTCTCTCTCTCTCTCTTATTTCTCTCAAATTGATTTGTTTGTCGTGATGGCTGCTGATACTGGTCTGCTGGGTGGCATCTTCACTGACATCTCCCCTGAGCTGTGAGGAGACATCAGACCGTGCAGAGGGGTGAGTTGGGGGCAGCTCATCGAGGAAGTGAAAGAAGGAGGTCAGTGGAGCTTCTCCACACAAGCTATCGAACGTTCTTCGTTGATAGGCTGCAAAAAATGTATGCCAGTCCAAACTCCTTCCTACCTATTTTAAAACAGAAATTGGCTTCCTAGAGTTGGTGTACTTGCAACGTGGGAACACACTCTAGCCTCATATCCCTTTATTTCTCAAAGAAAACGATTTTCATATATAGCTGAAAAATGCTTATTGATTATAGCAGCAAGATGAAATTCAGTCCCCTGATTGTTTGTGACAAAAATGTCATGTCAGCTGCATGCTATACTAACAATTCTATTGATCAATTCATTGTTCAAATGAAAGCTCATAGGCAAACTTTACCAAGAAGACGAACTCAGCAATGCAGCCTCTTGGCAAGTACTTCAAATTAAAAGCATTCTGACAGGAACCATGCAAACAGAGGGTTCTCAACATTTTTGGGGTTGTTTGGCTGATATGTTTCACGGTTGATTTTGATTGATTCAATAGTATTTTGTGAGAGAGAATAAACTGAAGCATGGCTGCTAAGTGCAAAAGAACAGTGCCTTTAGGTGCTCATTGCCTGTGTAGTATTCCATCAAAGTTAGAGAAAAAGGTTGACCGAATGTGTAAACAATTGTATACTTGATAGTTTAGGCCGAATGCATGAGAGAATATCGGAATAGACATAGATGACTGAGAAAATTCCCTATTTAGCATCGGAAAATAATATGGTTCCTTACTTAGCATCAAAAGATGAAATTTTCTCAATATAGCATTGGGTTCATTTTTGGTTCCCTATATAGCACTGCCATTATATTTGGCCTCTAACACCGTTAACTATGAGCGGAAAAGACCTTTTTACCCCTGTTTCATGTGCAGCCACATCAATGTGTTAACAATTAAATTTTATTGCACAGATTTTTTTGACAATATCATTTTATTACAAAATTAAACATTTTTTGACAATACAATTTTTTTGGACCATGAATTTTTTTGCACAGATTATTTATGACAATTCTTGATGTATGTTTGGTACGGTAAAAAAATGATTATTATCCATAAAATTGTACCGCCATAAATAATATGCGCAAAAAATGTAGTGCCAAAAAATATTCATGGTCCAAAAAAGTTGTATTTCAAAAAAAACTGTGCAATAAAATATCATTGTTAACATGTTGATGGTGCTACAGATGGAATAGGGGTAAAATGGTCTTTTCCCCTCATAGTTGACGGTATTAGAGGCCCCATCTAACGGCAGTGCTATATAGGGAACCCAAAATAAACCCAATGCTATATTGAGAAATTTTTATCTTTCAGTGCTAAATAAGGAACCATGTCATATTCCGATGCTATATAGGGAATTTTCTCTAGATGAATAAATGATGAACCTATGTAATATTTAATATTTCATGAACAATAGAAAAAAAGGCTTGACTTGGAAAATACAAGTATTAGAATTGTATGCTTAATAGTTCAGGCTAAATGCATGAGAGAATGTCAGAGTACACACAGATGAATATATGATGATGATGATGGGTCTACGCATGCATCCCACGCTGATAGGTCATTAGGATTTAGACATCCATACGTAAAGACAGCCGGCGCAGCGAAGCGCACCTTTCTTCCTAGTTGCCTACAGCAGGCGACGCATTTTGATCAATGGATGATGACACATCTTGTTGTGTTACAAATAAAACGTCACCAGTCATCTAATCAAAGGGACGAGACGGGGTGAACGGAAAAAAATAATCTATCTATTCTCTACACCTAAAAAATACGGACAGTTATCGTCTGCTCGCTCGCCACCGTCCACCCGGTTATCCCATCACCTCGAACGAAAAAACAAATCGGAAAAAGGAAAATATTCGAACGAAAGTGGGTTCAATTGCATCTCGGTGGTCGTGGACTTATTCTCTAAGTATAGTCACTTCATCGGCCTTAAGCATCCCTTCTCTGCAGCTGTTGTGGCCAAGTCCTTTCTCCAACATGTTTACAAGCTTCACAGTATGCCATCGGCTCTCATCTCGGATAGCGACCGTATCTTTACTAGTCAGCTCTGGCAATCGCTGTTTTAGCAGTCCTTGTTTAGATGCAAAATTTTTATGGCGTAAATATCACATCGGATGTTTCGTGCGATGTTAGAAGGGGTTTTCGGATACTAATAAAAAAACTAATTACATAGCTTGCCTGTAAACAAATTTATTAAGCCTAATTAATCCATCATTAACACATTTGTTACTGTAGCACTTCAGTGTCAAATCACGGACTAATTAGGCTCAAAACGTTCGTCTCGCAATTTACACGCAAACAGTGCAATTAGTTTTTTATTTCATCTATATTTAATACTTTATGCATGTGCCGTAAGATTCGATGAGATATTTTTAGGTGTGAAGTCTTTACATCTAAACAAGGCCTTAGCCAAGATTGAATTGAGGATGAACTCGGCGTATCACCCACGGTCGGATGGTATAACACCAGTTGGCATTTCAGCTCTTGATCGGTCTCCATTTGATGTTCTGTACGGCTACACTCCGGCGCATTTTGGGATTTCTGCAGCTGACGTGACACCAGTCACAGACTTGGACCAGTGGTTGCACGAAAGGCAACTGATGACTGATTTAATTCGCCTGCATCTGCTCCTTGCCAAGCATCGCATGAAGAGGTATGCAGATCAACACCGTTAAGAGCTGTCTTCCAGCGGAATTTTTTATATTTTTAATCCTTTTTTAATGAATATTTTAATAATAACTGCTTGAAAAAAGAAATTGTAAATTCTAGCACCTTTGATCGCGCCAGCTGCGGTGGCGTGACAACACCACTTTGTCGCGCCAGTGCATGTGGCGCGACAACGGGCGCCACGCTGGCGTCGAACGTTGACAGGAGGTGGCGTGTCGCGTGGAGGGGCCCACCCTGTCGCGCCACCTACGCCGGCGCGACAGAGTTGTCGCGCCAGGAGTGCTAACGCGACAGGCCGATACATGTTACGTTGGCCCGGCCCACTTTGTTCCCATCCTGCCGCGCCGCCGACTCCGGCGCGACAGCGTTGCCGCGCCATGCGGGCTGGCGTGATAGGGCCATAAAAGGGCGCGGCCCAGCTCTTTGTTCTCTCTCTCTTCTTTCTCCCTCACAGAAGCAGGAAGCAGACGTTCATTCTCCCAGCTCCTTGGCCCTCTCTTCTCTATCTCTTTGATTAAATTTGCATTTGGATTTTGGGTTGCATCGGTCTTATGCATGAGGTATAACTCCCTCACCCTCTGTTGTTTTTTGTGCATAGTTTATGTTTATATACTGCTTTGGTTTACACTGCTGTGTTTACTGGCTTTTGTTTGGTTTATTCAAACTTGCTTTGTCTAATCACGTGTAATATATTATGATTCATGTGTAGTTGTCAGACTGTTTTGATGTTTGGGATTGGTTTTGGTTGGCACTGTATTAGTGTTTGACTGCAATGGTTTGGACAAGTGTATGGGTTGGACTATTGTAAGTAAAGTTTTCTCTAAGTTTGTCATTTGATGTTATTTTGTACTGATTACATGTATGGATGGTTGGACTGTTTAGTTATGGAGATGATTTGCAGTCAATAAGTTAGTTTTAGGGTTTGACTTCATGGGTTTGCATGATTATAGAGATGATAACTTTGTAATAACAAGTATCCAAGTACATATTTATTATACTCCTTGATAACATTACTGGCACACCCATAGATACATAGATAGATGAGCAAGTACATGTTTATCATATCTATGAGATGATAACTTGTAATAACAACTATCCATAACATATTTATCACACCCATAACTTTACTGGCACACCCATACTCCTTGTGAAGTACATGTTTATCATATCTATGAGATGATAACTTTGTAATAACAAGTATCCAAGTACATATTTATCATACTCCTTGATAACTATCCAATTAAAGTTGCGCACCTCATCTATCTATCTATTATATCTATCATACTCCTTGATAACTTTGCTGGCAGGTTCAATGGCGCTTCGAAATAACAAGCAGTTCTTGCACTATCCAAAGGATCATGGTGCCTTCGGTCCTTTCCTACCAGCATTGCCTACGCCGTTGTGTGACTGTGGATTACCGGCCTTTGTGAAGCAGTCAAGGCATCTGGAGTCAGCTGGACGTGCTTTCTATGTGTGTCAGCTTAAGCGTCCCCCAATAAACTGGATGCCTATCTAGAGGGATGCAACTTCTTCAGGTGGATCGATGGCCATGAAATGTTCGATCCGCTGATTAGGTTGTTTCCTTATGACCCCTGGAAGAGTTGGCCATACTCTGAGTTTGTTCGTTGGGTTCGGCCTCCACCGAACCCTCCGGAAATGATAGAGGAACAGAAGACTGATGCTAGTTTGTACCGTCTAGCCAATCCTCCTCGTTGCCACTGTGTAGTGTCAGCGATTCTTACAACTCCTAGCCAACGTGGTGCGTTCACTCCCTTCTACCGGTGTGGATTGCCATGTGGTGTAAGTTGTCATACAATTAATCCATTTGGAAGCTTTTCTTTGTTTTGCTCATACAACATTGTAGTTGCAACATTTGTTTTTTTGCAGAGAGGGTTCCCACAATGTGACTTTGAGGAGTACAATTATGGACCCAAATCGCACTGGCCCTCTGAGTATGCAGTTGCAGAGTTTGAAGCAGGCATTAAGCCATGGCCTTGCACAAAGATGCCGGAGTGTAAGTGCAGGTGTGGCATCAAGGCTCATGAAGGAGTTGTTCCGTCTGAGCTTGGATACGGTTACTACTGCGGCAATGCTTATGGAGGGCCGTCTGAGTTCTGGGTGAGTGCTGAACCGTTCAAGTTAACAAAGCAATAACAGGCATAATTTTGTTTGTTCACTGGTTTGTGTTTGATTAGGCGGGGAGGACATGCAATTGGGAGGACTTCCCCGGTCGTGGAGACTTAGTAGAGAGCCTGAAGTTACATTCGCCTCTCAAAAAAGACAGGAAGCATTGGTACCAACAGCAGACGCAAGTGGAGGTGAGGAGGAAGTACAACGTTCCAACGCCATCATGGAAGACTTGTCTGAGGATTCAGGATGACTTTCGTCGGTCGACCGGTCGCACCCTTTCTTTTTACTTTGGCGAAATGGAAATGATGACATTCTGGCGATAAAACAAGGCTAGGTACGACTTTATGGAGGAGGAGGAAGCGAGGAAGGAGGCCTTTTTCAAGAGGAAGGCAGCGGCGGAGGCCGCTAAGGCCCAAGGCACTAGGACTTTGAGGCGTCGCTTATGTGAGTAATCTTTCCTTTCAATTGTGCATGTTTTTACCATTGATGGGAATGAGACATTGTTTTGTTTTTGTAGTTGACAATCCACCAAATGATGGACATATCCCAACACCCATGGAGGAGGACCATGACGGTGATGAGGAGGAAGACGGGGAGCGTGAGACTTTCTTTTGGTCCTCGCCAGACGATGCCTACTAGAATGTAGTGTTTGGTCTTATGTCATGACCACAACGTGCAGTACATATTTTGCGAATGCCAATAAGGTTGGCATTAGGTAGTTCTTGTATATGTTACATGCAAGACTGGTATGATGGCGCTGCTTCTTTTGTGCAATGGCAGCAAGATCCGTACATATTTTGCAAATGCCCATGGGGTTGGCATTTGGTAGTTGTATATGGTAGATGCAAGACTAGTTAGAGTTATGTAAGACTTATGTGACTGATGATGATCACCCTGAGTTGTGAACAATGCTTTGAATTTACACTTGGACGGTTCAGCACTCACCCAGAACTCAGACGGCCCTCCATAAGCATTGCCGCAGTAGTAACCGTATCCAAGCTCAGACGGAACAACTCCTTCATGAGCCTTGATGCCACACCTGCACTTACACTCCGGCATCTTTGTGCAAGGCCATGGCTTAATGCCTGCTTCAAACTCTGCAACTGCATACTCAGAGGGCCAGTGCGATTTGGGTCCATAATTGTACTCCTCAAAGTCACATTGTGGGAACCCTCTCTGCAAAAAAACAAATGTTGCAACTACAATGTTGTATGAGCAAAACAAAGAAAAGCTTCCAAATGGATTAATTGTATGACAACTTACACCACATGGCAATCCACACCGGTAGAAGGGAGTGAACGCACCACGTTGGCTAGGAGTTGTAAGAATCGCTGACACTACACAGTGGCAACGAGGAGGATTGGCTAGACGGTACAAACTAGCATCAGTCTTCTGTTCCTCTATCATTTCCGGAGGGTTCGGTGGAGGCCGAACCCAACGAACAAACTCAGAGTATGGCCAACTCTTCCAGGGGTCATAAGGAAACAACCTAATCAGCGGATCGAACATTTCATGGCCATCGATCCACCTGAAGAAGTTGCATCCCTCTAGATAGGCATCCAGTTTTGGGGGACGCTTAAGCTGACACACATAGAAAGCACGTCCAGCTGACTCCAGATGCCTTGACTGCTTCACAAAGGCCGGTAATCCACAGTCACACAACGGCGTAGGCAATGCTGGTAGGAAAGGACCGAAGGCACCATGATCCTTTGGATAGTGCAAGAACTGCTTGTTATTTCGAAGCGCCATTGAACCTGCCAGCAAAGTTATCAAGGAGTATGATAGATATAATAGATAGATAGATGAGGTGCGCAACTTTAATTGGATAGTTATCAAGGAGTATGATAAATATGTACTTGGATACTTGTTATTACAAAGTTATCATCTCATAGATATGATAAACATGTACTTCACAAGGAGTATGGGTGTGCCAGTAAAGTTATGGGTGTGATAAATATGTTATGGATAGTTGTTATTACAAGTTATCATCTCATAGATATGATAAACATGTACTTGCTCATCTATCTATGTATCTATGGGTGTGCCAGTAATGTTATCAAGGAGTATAATAAATATGTACTTGGATACTTGTTATTACAAAGTTATCATCTCTATAATCATGCAAACCCATGAAGTCAAACCCTAAAACTAACTTATTGACTGCAAATCATCTCCATAACTAAACAGTCCAACCATCCATACATGTAATCAGTACAAAATAACATCAAATGACAAACTTAGAGAAAACTTTACTTACAATAGTCCAACCCATACACTTGTCCAAACCATTGCAGTCAAACACTAATACAGTGCCAACCAAAACCAATCCCAAACATCAAAACAGTCTGACAACTACACATGAATCATAATATATTACACGTGATTAGACAAAGCAAGTTTGAATAAACCAAACAAAAGCCAGTAAACACAGCAGTGTAAACCAAAGCAGTATATAAACATAAACTATGCACAAAAAACAACAGAGGGTGAGGGAGTTATACCTCATGCATAAGACCGATGCAACCCAAAATCCAAATGCAAATTTAATCAAAGAGATAGAGAAGAGAGGGCCAAGGAGCTGGGAGAATGAACGTCTGCTTCCTGCTTCTGTGAGGGAGAAAGAAGAGAGAGAGAACAAAGAGCTGGGCCGCGCCCTTTTATGGCCCTATCACGCCAGCCCGCATGGCGCGGCAACGCTGTCGCGCCGGAGTCGGCGGCGCGGCAGGATGGGAACAAAGTGGGCCGGGCCAACGTAACATGTATCGGCCTGTCGCGTTAGCACTCCTGGCGCGACAACTCTGTCGCGCCGGCGTAGGTGGCGCGACAGGGTGGGCCCCTCCACGCGACACGCCACCTCCTGTCAACGTTCGACGCCAGCGTGGCGCCCGTTGTCGCGCCACATGCACTGGCGCGACAAAGTGGTGTTGTCACGCCACCGCAGCTGGCGCGATCAAAGGTGCTAGAATTTACAATTTCTTTTTTCAAGCAGTTATTATTAAAATATTCATTAAAAAAGGATTAAAAATATAAAAAATTCCGCTGGAAGACAGCTCTTAACGGTGTTGATCTGCATACCTCTTCATGCGATGCTTGGCAAGGAGCAGATGCAGGCGAATTAAATCAGTCATCAGTTGCCTTTCGTGCAACCACTGGTCCAAGTCTGTGACTGGTGTCACGTCAGCTGCAGAAATCCCAAAATGCGCCGGAGTGTAGCCGTACAGAACATCAAATGGAGACCGATCAAGAGCTGAAATGCCAACTGGTGTTATACCATCCGACCGTGGGTGATACGCCGAGTTCATCCTCAATTCAATCTTGGCTAAGGCCTTGTTTAGATGTAAAGACTTCACACCTAAAAATATCTCATCGAATCTTACGGCACATGCATAAAGTATTAAATATAGATGAAATAAAAAACTAATTGCACTGTTTGCGTGTAAATTGCGAGACGAACGTTTTGAGCCTAATTAGTCCGTGATTTGACACTGAAGTGCTACAGTAACAAATGTGTTAATGATGGATTAATTAGGCTTAATAAATTTGTTTACAGGCAAGCTATGTAATTAGTTTTTTTATTAGTATCCGAAAACCCCTTCTAACATCGCACGAAACATCCGATGTGATATTTACGCCATAAAAATTTTGCATCTAAACAAGGACTGCTAAAACAGCGATTGCCAGAGCTGACTAGTAAAGATACGGTCGCTATCCGAGATGAGAGCCGATGGCATACTGTGAAGCTTGTAAACATGTTGGAGAAAGGACTTGGCCACAACAGCTGCAGAGAAGGGATGCTTAAGGCCGATGAAGTGACTATACTTAGAGAATAAGTCCACGACCACCGAGATGCAATTGAACCCACTTTCGTTCGAATATTTTCCTTTTTCCGATTTGTTTTTTCGTTCGAGGTGATGGGATAACCGGGTGGACGGTGGCGAGCGAGCAGACGATAACTGTCCGTATTTTTTAGGTGTAGAGAATAGATAGATTATTTTTTTCCGTTCACCCCGTCTCGTCCCTTTGATTAGATGACTGGTGACGTTTTATTTGTAACACAACAAGATGTGTCATCATCCATTGATCAAAATGCGTCGCCTGCTGTAGGCAACTAGGAAGAAAGGTGCGCTTCGCTGCGCCGGCTGTCTTTACGTATGGATGTCTAAATCCTAATGACCTATCAGCGTGGGATGCATGCGTAGACCCATCATCATCATCATATATTCATCTGTGTGTACTCTGACATTCTCTCATGCATTTAGCCTGAACTATTAAGCATACAATTCTAATACTTGTATTTTCCAAGTCAAGCCTTTTTTTCTATTGTTCATGAAATATTAAATATTACATAGGTTCATCATTTATTCATCTAGAGAAAATTCCCTATATAGCATCGGAATATGACATGGTTCCTTATTTAGCACTGAAAGATAAAAATTTCTCAATATAGCATTGGGTTTATTTTGTACTGATTACATGTATGGATGGTTGGACTGTTTAGTTATGGAGATGATTTGCAGTCAATAAGTTAGTTTTAGGGTTTGACTTCATGGGTTTGCATGATTATAGAGATGATAACTTTGTAATAACAAGTATCCAAGTACATATTTATTATACTCCTTGATAACATTACTGGCACACCCATAGATACATAGATAGATGAGCAAGTACATGTTTATCATATCTATGAGATGATAACTTGTAATAACAACTATCCATAACATATTTATCACACCCATAACTTTACTGGCACACCCATACTCCTTGTGAAGTACATGTTTATCATATCTATGAGATGATAACTTTGTAATAACAAGTATCCAAGTACATATTTATCATACTCCTTGATAACTATCCAATTAAAGTTGCGCACCTCATCTATCTATCTATTATATCTATCATACTCCTTGATAACTTTGCTGGCAGGTTCAATGGCGCTTCGAAATAACAAGCAGTTCTTGCACTATCCAAAGGATCATGGTGCCTTCGGTCCTTTCCTACCAGCATTGCCTACGCCGTTGTGTGACTGTGGATTACCGGCCTTTGTGAAGCAGTCAAGGCATCTGGAGTCAGCTGGACGTGCTTTCTATGTGTGTCAGCTTAAGCGTCCCCCAAAACTGGATGCCTATCTAGAGGGATGCAACTTCTTCAGGTGGATCGATGGCCATGAAATGTTCGATCCGCTGATTAGGTTGTTTCCTTATGACCCCTGAAGAGTTGGCCATACTCTGAGTTTGTTCGTTGGGTTCGGCCTCCACCGAACCCTCCGGAAATGATAGAGGAACAGAAGACTGATGCTAGTTTGTACCGTCTAGCCAATCCTCCTCGTTGCCACTGTGTAGTGTCAGCGATTCTTACAACTCCTAGCCAACGTGGTGCGTTCACTCCCTTCTACCGGTGTGGATTGCCATGTGGTGTAAGTTGTCATACAATTAATCCATTTGGAAGCTTTTCTTTGTTTTGCTCATACAACATTGTAGTTGCAACATTTGTTTTTTTGCAGAGAGGGTTCCCACAATGTGACTTTGAGGAGTACAATTATGGACCCAAATCGCACTGGCCCTCTGAGTATGCAGTTGCAGAGTTTGAAGCAGGCATTAAGCCATGGCCTTGCACAAAGATGCCGGAGTGTAAGTGCAGGTGTGGCATCAAGGCTCATGAAGGAGTTGTTCCGTCTGAGCTTGGATACGGTTACTACTGCGGCAATGCTTATGGAGGGCCGTCTGAGTTCTGGGTGAGTGCTGAACCGTTCAAGTTAACAAAGCAATAACAGGCATAATTTTGTTTGTTCACTGGTTTGTGTTTGATTAGGCGGGGAGGACATGCAATTGGGAGGACTTCCCCGGTCGTGGAGACTTAGTAGAGAGCCTGAAGTTACATTCGCCTCTCAAAAAAGACAGGAAGCATTGGTACCAACAGCAGACGCAAGTGGAGGTGAGGAGGAAGTACAACGTTCCAACGCCATCATGGAAGACTTGTCTGAGGATTCAGGATGACTTTCGTCGGTCGACCGGTCGCACCCTTTCTTTTTACTTTGGCGAAATGGAAATGATGACATTCTGGCGATAAAACAAGGCTAGGTACGACTTTATGGAGGAGGAGGAAGCGAGGAGTATGATAGATATAATAGATAGATAGATGAGGTGCGCAACTTTAATTGGATAGTTATCAAGGAGTATGATAAATATGTACTTGGATACTTGTTATTACAAAGTTATCATCTCATAGATATGATAAACATGTACTTCACAAGGAGTATGGGTGTGCCAGTAAAGTTATGGGTGTGATAAATATGTTATGGATAGTTGTTATTACAAGTTATCATCTCATAGATATGATAAACATGTACTTGCTCATCTATCTATGTATCTATGGGTGTGCCAGTAATGTTATCAAGGAGTATAATAAATATGTACTTGGATACTTGTTATTACAAAGTTATCATCTCTATAATCATGCAAACCCATGAAGTCAAACCCTAAAACTAACTTATTGACTGCAAATCATCTCCATAACTAAACAGTCCAACCATCCATACATGTAATCAGTACAAAATAAACCCAATGCTATATTGAGAAATTTTTATCTTTCAGTGCTAAATAAGGAACCATGTCATATTCCGATGCTATATAGGGAATTTTCTCTAGATGAATAAATGATGAACCTATGTAATATTTAATATTTCATGAACAATAGAAAAAAAGGCTTGACTTGGAAAATACAAGTATTAGAATTGTATGCTTAATAGTTCAGGCTAAATGCATGAGAGAATGTCAGAGTACACACAGATGAATATATGATGATGATGATGGGTCTACGCATGCATCCCACGCTGATAGGTCATTAGGATTTAGACATCCATACGTAAAGACAGCCGGCGCAGCGAAGCGCACCTTTCTTCCTAGTTGCCTACAGCAGGCGACGCATTTTGATCAATGGATGATGACACATCTTGTTGTGTTACAAATAAAACGTCACCAGTCATCTAATCAAAGGGACGAGACGGGGTGAACGGAAAAAAATAATCTATCTATTCTCTACACCTAAAAAATACGGACAGTTATCGTCTGCTCGCTCGCCACCGTCCACCCGGTTATCCCATCACCTCGAACGAAAAAACAAATCGGAAAAAGGAAAATATTCGAACGAAAGTGGGTTCAATTGCATCTCGGTGGTCGTGGACTTATTCTCTAAGTATAGTCACTTCATCGGCCTTAAGCATCCCTTCTCTGCAGCTGTTGTGGCCAAGTCCTTTCTCCAACATGTTTACAAGCTTCACAGTATGCCATCGGCTCTCATCTCGGATAGCGACCGTATCTTTACTAGTCAGCTCTGGCAATCGCTGTTTTAGCAGTCCTTGTTTAGATGCAAAATTTTTATGGCGTAAATATCACATCGGATGTTTCGTGCGATGTTAGAAGGGGTTTTCGGATACTAATAAAAAAACTAATTACATAGCTTGCCTGTAAACAAATTTATTAAGCCTAATTAATCCATCATTAACACATTTGTTACTGTAGCACTTCAGTGTCAAATCACGGACTAATTAGGCTCAAAACGTTCGTCTCGCAATTTACACGCAAACAGTGCAATTAGTTTTTTATTTCATCTATATTTAATACTTTATGCATGTGCCGTAAGATTCGATGAGATATTTTTAGGTGTGAAGTCTTTACATCTAAACAAGGCCTTAGCCAAGATTGAATTGAGGATGAACTCGGCGTATCACCCACGGTCGGATGGTATAACACCAGTTGGCATTTCAGCTCTTGATCGGTCTCCATTTGATGTTCTGTACGGCTACACTCCGGCGCATTTTGGGATTTCTGCAGCTGACGTGACACCAGTCACAGACTTGGACCAGTGGTTGCACGAAAGGCAACTGATGACTGATTTAATTCGCCTGCATCTGCTCCTTGCCAAGCATCGCATGAAGAGGTATGCAGATCAACACCGTTAAGAGCTGTCTTCCAGCGGAATTTTTTATATTTTTAATCCTTTTTTAATGAATATTTTAATAATAACTGCTTGAAAAAAGAAATTGTAAATTCTAGCACCTTTGATCGCGCCAGCTGCGGTGGCGTGACAACACCACTTTGTCGCGCCAGTGCATGTGGCGCGACAACGGGCGCCACGCTGGCGTCGAACGTTGACAGGAGGTGGCGTGTCGCGTGGAGGGGCCCACCCTGTCGCGCCACCTACGCCGGCGCGACAGAGTTGTCGCGCCAGGAGTGCTAACGCGACAGGCCGATACATGTTACGTTGGCCCGGCCCACTTTGTTCCCATCCTGCCGCGCCGCCGACTCCGGCGCGACAGCGTTGCCGCGCCATGCGGGCTGGCGTGATAGGGCCATAAAAGGGCGCGGCCCAGCTCTTTGTTCTCTCTCTCTTCTTTCTCCCTCACAGAAGCAGGAAGCAGACGTTCATTCTCCCAGCTCCTTGGCCCTCTCTTCTCTATCTCTTTGATTAAATTTGCATTTGGATTTTGGGTTGCATCGGTCTTATGCATGAGGTATAACTCCCTCACCCTCTGTTGTTTTTTGTGCATAGTTTATGTTTATATACTGCTTTGGTTTACACTGCTGTGTTTACTGGCTTTTGTTTGGTTTATTCAAACTTGCTTTGTCTAATCACGTGTAATATATTATGATTCATGTGTAGTTGTCAGACTGTTTTGATGTTTGGGATTGGTTTTGGTTGGCACTGTATTAGTGTTTGACTGCAATGGTTTGGACAAGTGTATGGGTTGGACTATTGTAAGTAAAGTTTTCTCTAAGTTTGTCATTTGATGTTATTTTGTACTGATTACATGTATGGATGGTTGGACTGTTTAGTTATGGAGATGATTTGCAGTCAATAAGTTAGTTTTAGGGTTTGACTTCATGGGTTTGCATGATTATAGAGATGATAACTTTGTAATAACAAGTATCCAAGTACATATTTATTATACTCCTTGATAACATTACTGGCACACCCATAGATACATAGATAGATGAGCAAGTACATGTTTATCATATCTATGAGATGATAACTTGTAATAACAACTATCCATAACATATTTATCACACCCATAACTTTACTGGCACACCCATACTCCTTGTGAAGTACATGTTTATCATATCTATGAGATGATAACTTTGTAATAACAAGTATCCAAGTACATATTTATCATACTCCTTGATAACTATCCAATTAAAGTTGCGCACCTCATCTATCTATCTATTATATCTATCATACTCCTTGATAACTTTGCTGGCAGGTTCAATGGCGCTTCGAAATAACAAGCAGTTCTTGCACTATCCAAAGGATCATGGTGCCTTCGGTCCTTTCCTACCAGCATTGCCTACGCCGTTGTGTGACTGTGGATTACCGGCCTTTGTGAAGCAGTCAAGGCATCTGGAGTCAGCTGGACGTGCTTTCTATGTGTGTCAGCTTAAGCGTCCCCCAAAACTGGATGCCTATCTAGAGGGATGCAACTTCTTCAGGTGGATCGATGGCCATGAAATGTTCGATCCGCTGATTAGGTTGTTTCCTTATGACCCCTGGAAGAGTTGGCCATACTCTGAGTTTGTTCGTTGGGTTCGGCCTCCACCGAACCCTCCGGAAATGATAGAGGAACAGAAGACTGATGCTAGTTTGTACCGTCTAGCCAATCCTCCTCGTTGCCACTGTGTAGTGTCAGCGATTCTTACAACTCCTAGCCAACGTGGTGCGTTCACTCCCTTCTACCGGTGTGGATTGCCATGTGGTGTAAGTTGTCATACAATTAATCCATTTGGAAGCTTTTCTTTGTTTTGCTCATACAACATTGTAGTTGCAACATTTGTTTTTTTGCAGAGAGGGTTCCCACAATGTGACTTTGAGGAGTACAATTATGGACCCAAATCGCACTGGCCCTCTGAGTATGCAGTTGCAGAGTTTGAAGCAGGCATTAAGCCATGGCCTTGCACAAAGATGCCGGAGTGTAAGTGCAGGTGTGGCATCAAGGCTCATGAAGGAGTTGTTCCGTCTGAGCTTGGATACGGTTACTACTGCGGCAATGCTTATGGAGGGCCGTCTGAGTTCTGGGTGAGTGCTGAACCGTTCAAGTTAACAAAGCAATAACAGGCATAATTTTGTTTGTTCACTGGTTTGTGTTTGATTAGGCGGGGAGGACATGCAATTGGGAGGACTTCCCCGGTCGTGGAGACTTAGTAGAGAGCCTGAAGTTACATTCGCCTCTCAAAAAAGACAGGAAGCATTGGTACCAACAGCAGACGCAAGTGGAGGTGAGGAGGAAGTACAACGTTCCAACGCCATCATGGAAGACTTGTCTGAGGATTCAGGATGACTTTCGTCGGTCGACCGGTCGCACCCTTTCTTTTTACTTTGGCGAAATGGAAATGATGACATTCTGGCGATAAAACAAGGCTAGGTACGACTTTATGGAGGAGGAGGAAGCGAGGAAGGAGGCCTTTTTCAAGAGGAAGGCAGCGGCGGAGGCCGCTAAGGCCCAAGGCACTAGGACTTTGAGGCGTCGCTTATGTGAGTAATCTTTCCTTTCAATTGTGCATGTTTTTACCATTGATGGGAATGAGACATTGTTTTGTTTTTGTAGTTGACAATCTACCAAATGCCAACCCCATGGGCATTTGCAAAATATGTACGGATCTTGCTGCCATTGCACAAAAGAAGCAGCGCCATCATACCAGTCTTGCATGTAACATATACAAGAACTACCTAATGCCAACCTTATTGGCATTCGCAAAATATGTACTGCACGTTGTGGTCATGACATAAGACCAAACACTACATTCTAGTAGGCATCGTCTGGCGAGGACCAAAAGAAAGTCTCACGCTCCCCGTCTTCCTCCTCCTCCATAAAGTCGTACCTAGCCTTGTTTTATCGCCAGAATGTCATCATTTCCATTTCGCCAAAGTAAAAAGAAAGGGTGCGACCGGTCGACCGACGAAAGTCATCCTGAATCCTCAGACAAGTCTTCCATGATGGCGTTGGAACGTTGTACTTCCTCCTCACCTCCACTTGCGTCTGCTGTTGGTACCAATGCTTCCTGTCTTTTTTGAGAGGCGAATGTAACTTCAGGCTCTCTACTAAGTCTCCACGACCGGGGAAGTCCTCCCAATTGCATGTCCTCCCCGCCTAATCAAACACAAACCAGTGAACAAACAAAATTATGCCTGTTATTGCTTTGTTAACTTGAACGGTTCAGCACTCACCCAGAACTCAGACGGCCCTCCATAAGCATTGCCGCAGTAGTAACCGTATCCAAGCTCAGACGGAACAACTCCTTCATGAGCCTTGATGCCACACCTGCACTTACACTCCGGCATCTTTGTGCAAGGCCATGGCTTAATGCCTGCTTCAAACTCTGCAACTGCATACTCAGAGGGCCAGTGCGATTTGGGTCCATAATTGTACTCCTCAAAGTCACATTGTGGGAACCCTCTCTGCAAAAAAACAAATGTTGCAACTACAATGTTGTATGAGCAAAACAAAGAAAAGCTTCCAAATGGATTAATTGTATGACAACTTACACCACATGGCAATCCACACCGGTAGAAGGGAGTGAACGCACCACGTTGGCTAGGAGTTGTAAGAATCGCTGACACTACACAGTGGCAACGAGGAGGATTGGCTAGACGGTACAAACTAGCATCAGTCTTCTGTTCCTCTATCATTTCCGGAGGGTTCGGTGGAGGCCGAACCCAACGAACAAACTCAGAGTATGGCCAACTCTTCCAGGGGTCATAAGGAAACAACCTAATCAGCGGATCGAACATTTCATGGCCATCGATCCACCTGAAGAAGTTGCATCCCTCTAGATAGGCATCCAGTTTTGGGGGACGCTTAAGCTGACACACATAGAAAGCACGTCCAGCTGACTCCAGATGCCTTGACTGCTTCACAAAGGCCGGTAATCCACAGTCACACAACGG
>JAHUYU010001261.1:0-13229 GCA_030439765.1 Tripidium arundinaceum | reverse complement strand
ACACCGTTGTTCTGTGCCACGCTCTTCTTGTCCTTCTCTTTTGTGTGGAGCCTGTATCCATTGATGTCATTCCCTTGTCATGAGGTGATTTGGGTGGATGGGCCAAATGCAAGCCTCGCAGCGGTCTCATCATCATCGGATTCTCCATGGGGTATGTCCTGCTCCTTGAGCCACACCATGAAACTGATCTTGTGCTATTTCTGGACCCATACCTCCATGTGATCTCCATCATGAGCGGTGCAAATCTCCTCCATGTACTTCTCAACGTAGGGTTCCATGACCATGAACTGATGAAGGACGCTGTGATGAGCTTGTTGCACCATTTCATACTCTACATTGGTGTGTACTTTCCTCCCCATGCACCCTATTCCCAAGGTTCTACCTTCATGCTGAGGGACGGGCATCCCAATCGCCCATCCATCTCGGATGTATTTGGTGCAGCAGTTCACGGCCTCCTCGGTTGTGTATGCCTCGATCATAGAGCCCTCCGGGTGAGCATAGTTAAGGACGTATCTGTTGAGGGTCGACATGAACCGCTCGTATGTCCACATCTGGTGTAGGTACATGGGGCCCAGTTCCTATATCTGATCCACCATGTGCATCATCAGGTGTGGCATAATATCGAAGTAAGACGGTGGGAAGTACATCTCGAGCTGGCAAAGAGTCTCCACGATGAAAGCTTTCAGGCCAGGCAGGTTAGCTTCATCGATGACCTTTTTGGTGATGCGGTTAAAGAAGTGGGACATCTGTATGATGACCATCTGAACATACTCTGGACTGATAGCCTTGATCACAATTGGAAGGAACACCATCAGCATGACGTGGCAGTCATGTGAGTTGTAGTTGGTCATTGTGAGGTCTTTCATCGAGACCAGGCTCTTGATGTTGGAAGAGAAACCGGTCGGCACCTTGACCCCCCTAAGCCACTAACACACATCCCTCTTCTCGTCTTTCGTCAGGTTGTAGCTAGTGCCAGGGAGGTCGACTTTCACATTCTGTGGTGGCTCCGGGTGAAGGTCCGGCCTGATGCCCTGGTTGACAAGATCCATCCATGACTTCAGACCATCCTTCATCTTTCCCTTGATGTCTAGCAGGACGGCGATTGTGCTTTTGAAGACATTCTTCTCTAGGTGCATGCAGTCGATGGCATGGGACGTATCCAGCTCCTTTCAGTACGATAGGTACTTGAAGAAACTTGACTTCTTCTTGAAAGGAACGAGAACAGATGGTTCCTCCATCTTATCCTGCTTTCTCTTCCTTGTCGTGGTACCCCCTTTTTTCTTCTTTCTAAACTTGACATCCATGTCCTTCACCATGCCAAACACCCGTTCTCCGTACCTCGTCTTGTTTTCCTGCACTTGTTCGGCATTTTTCGGATCGTCCTTGTTGTTGAAGAACTTATTCATCACACCTGATCAGTACTTGTGCCCTCCGGTGAGGAATCGCCTGTGCCTCATGTACACCATCTTGTTGGATCCCTTAAGGTAAGCGTAGCAGGTACCGTCAAGGCAAACTACACAACCAGTCTTCCCTTTGATCTGCCCCGACAGTGAGAAAAGACCAGGGTAATCGGTGATGGTGACAAAGATGTTGGCTTTTAGAGTGAACTTCTTCCTTAGGGACGCATCCATTATCTCGACACCCCTTTGTCCCATAGTACCTTCGTGTCCTCCATGAACGGCTCTAGGAACACATCTATATCAAAGCTAGGCTGCTTCAATCCGGAAATAAGCATGGTCAGCAAAATAGTACCTGTGCTTCTGACACAGCCAGGGAGGTAGGTTGTAGATGGTGAGGATGACCGGCCAAGTGTTGTGCGAGCCGCTGAGGTCACCAAACGGATTCATCTCATCGGTACTCAGCACGAACTTGACGTTCCTCTCCTCGTTGCCAAACTTCGAGAACCTGGCGTCAAAATGCTTCCACTGCCGACCATCGATAGGGTGTCGCAGCTTGCCGTTGTCTGAATGATTTATTGAGAGATTTGCACTTTCACTTGATGAACTGAGCATTTGCAACCATATATGCAGTTTGGATCCATGTACATCTCTATTGATGAAATTACCATAAAAGAAGTGGAATATTTTTTAGAATCATTCAGTTATGGTTGGATGAATCATTCAGTTATGGACAAACTGCATATATGGTTGCAAATGCTCAGTTCATCAAGTGAAAGTGCAAATCTCTCAATAAATCATTCAGACAACGGCAAGCTGCGACACCCTATCGATGGTCGGCAGTGGAAGCATTTTGACGCCAGGTTCTCGAAGTTTGGCAACGAGGAGAGGAACGTCAAGTTCGTGCTGAGTACCGATGAGATGAATCCGTTTGGTGACCTCAGCGGCTCGCACAACACTTGGCCGGTCATCCTCACCATCTACAACCTACCTCCCTGGCTGTGTCAGAAGCACAGGTACTATTTTGCTGACCATGCTTATTTCCGGATTGAAGCAGCCTAGCTTTGATATAGATGTGTTCCTAGAGCCGTTCATGGAGGACACGAAGGTACTATGGGACAAAGGGGTGTCGAGATAATGGATGCGTCCCTAAGGAAGAAGTTCACTCTAAAAGCCAACATCTTTGTCACCATCACCGATTACCCTGGTCTTTTCTCACTGTCGGGGCAGATCAAAGGGAAGACTGGTTGTGTAGTTTGCCTTGACGGTACCTGCTACGCTTACCTTAAGGGATCCAACAAGATGGTGTACATGAGGCACAGGCGATTCCTCACCGGAGGGCACAAGTACTGATCAGGTGTGATGAATAAGTTCTTCAACAACAAGGACGATCCGAAAAATGCCGAACAAGTGCAGGAAAACAAGACGAGGTACGGAGAACGGGTGTTTGGCATGGTGAAGGACATGGATGTCAAGTTTAGAAAGAAGAAAAAAGGGGGTACCACGACAAGGAAGAGAAAGCAGGATAAGATGGAGGAACCATCTGTTCTCGTTCCTTTCAAGAAGAAGTCAAGTTTCTTCAAGTACCTATCGTACTGAAAGGAGCTGGATACGTCCCATGCCATCGACTGCATGCACCTAGAGAAGAATGTCTTCAAAAGCACAATCGCCGTCCTGCTAGACATCAAGGGAAAGATGAAGGATGGTCTGAAGTCATGGATGGATCTTGTCAACCAGGGCATCAGGCCGGACCTTCACCCGGAGCCACCACAGAATGTGAAAGTCGACCTCCCTGGCACTAGCTACAACCTGACGAAAGACGAGAAGAGGGATGTGTGTTAGTGGCTTAGGGGGGTCAAGGTGCCGACCGGTTTCTCTTCCAACATCAAGAGCCTGGTCTCGATGAAAGACCTCACAATGACCAACTACAACTCACATGACTGCCACGTCATGCTGATGGTGTTCCTTCCAATTGTGATCAAGGCTATCAGTCCAGAGTATGTTCAGATGGTCATCATACAGATGTCCCACTTCTTTAACCGCATCACCAAAAAGGTCATCGATGAAGCTAACCTGCCTGGCCTGAAAGCTTTCATCGTGGAGACTCTTTGCCAGCTCGAGATGTACTTCCCACCGTCTTACTTCGATATTATGCCACACCTGATGATGCACATGGTGGATCAGATATAGGAACTGGGCCCCATGTACCTACACCAGATGTGGACATACGAGCGGTTCATGTCGACCCTCAACAGATACGTCCTTAACTATGCTCACCCGGAGGGCTCTATGATCGAGGCATACACAACCGAGGAGGCCGTGAACTGCTGCACCAAATACATCCGAGATGGATGGGCGATTGGGATGCCCGTCCCTCAGCATGAAGGTAGAACCTTGGGAATAGGGTGCATGGGGAGGAAAGTACACACCAATGTAGAGTATGAAATGGTGCAACAAGCTCATCACAGCGTCCTTCATCAGTTCATGGTCATGGAACCCTACGTTGAGAAGTACATGGAGGAGATTTGCACCGCTCATGATGGAGATCACATGGAGGTATGGGTCCAGAAATAGCACAAGATCAGTTTCATGGTGTGGCTCAAGGAGCAGGACATACCCCATGGAGAATCCGATGATGATGAGACCGCTGCGAGGCTTGCATTTGGCCCATCCACCCAAATCACCTCATGACAAGGGAATGACATCAATGGATACAGGCTCCACACAAAAGAGAAGGACAAGAAGAGCGTGGCACAGAACAACGGTGTTCGATATGAGGGCATCGATGAGTCAACAGGGTAGAGCAGGACATACTATGGGCAGGTTGAAGAGATATGAGAACTTGACTACGGCGGTGACCTACAGGTACTCGTCTTTCGGTGCCAGTGGGTGAAGCCAAAGGGGGTTGTCGTGGACGAGTATGGGCTAACCACCATGGAGATCCACAGTGTCGGCTACAAAGATGATCAGTGGGTAAGCAAGCCGCGTCGCGCAAGTAGCCTACTTTGGGATGCCCAAGGATAACAAGAGGCACGTGGTTGTGTCAGGAAAGCAGAGGATCATGGGAGCTGATGGGGTCCAGAGTCCCGAAGAATACAACAAATATGCAGAGCTCGGGCTCTCTACCGATCATCCACAGAAGATCAAGGCCGTCGAAGCCCGCTTCAACCGGACCAAGATGATGCCATGGGCCCGCAACGACGCTGAGGCAAAGACCGTGGGAGTGCTTGCAGCAAAATAATCGATGCCATATATATGTAATAGTGTAGTGACTTAATTAAGGAGAAGTTTTATAACTTATTATTATAATGGTACCATTTGTCACAAATCGATCCTAATTTATCTATGCATCGTTTATGTTAATTGCATTGGTTGTTTTTTTAAAATTATTTGATTTATGTTGAAAACAAATGAAACAAGTCAAAATTAGCATTTTAGAAAATTATAAGAAGTATTTAACAACAAGTATTTTAAAATGTTATTCTTTCAAAAAAATTATTAACGCAGGCGGACAAGTAAAGATGCCCACCTCGGTAAATATTAACGGAGGCGGACATCCTAAGTCGCTTGCTTGTGTTAATATTAACCGAGGCGGGCGGCGTTATATGCCCGCCTGTGTTAATCGATGGCTATATAAACTACCGCTCGCCTCCCGTTTTCTCTAAGTCCTTCATCGTCTCCACCGTGACCCTGAAGGGCTGCCCGATTTTCTAGCCGCTGCCGCCACCGCCGTCTGTTCCCCCAAGATCGCCGAGCTCTGCCGCCGCCGTCTCCTCTGTGCTCTGGGCTCCGTTCTCGGAACCCTAGCGCCTCCGCAGAGGACCTTCTCTGCCAGGCTCCGTTCTCAGAACCCTAGCGTCGCCACCGTCGAGCTCTGACACCGCCGTCTCCTCCGTGCTGAGCTCCACCGCGATCCTGCTCTGGGCTCCATTCTCAGAACCCTAGCGCCTCCGACATGGTCCTTCTCCGCCGGGCTCCATTCTCGGAACCCTAGCCACCGTTTGGGGCCACCTCCATGCCGAGATTCGCCGAGCTTCTTTCTCTTCCGTGCCGAGATCCGCCGCGGTCTTGCTCTCTACCGTTTGGGGCCTCCTCCGCCGAGCTCTGGTGCCACTGCCGCCGGCCATCTTCGTCGAGATCCGCCACCGCGGCCCCTCTGCTCCCTGCTGACGACCACAGCGGGCCCTCTTCGTCCTCAATGCCGACTCCTGCATCGTCCCTCGCCATCCGTCCCTGTGTAGATCCGCCGCTGGTACTCTTCTTCCCCGGCTCCGTCTTTGATGGTGAACTACTGCTAATTTTGTTTTCCCCCAAATTGATGAACTGTTGCCTGTGATGAACTGCTGCCTGTGATGTGATTCTTATCTTTTTACTATGCCAATGCCACTGCCTATGATGCCAAATTCATATTCTTAACTGAGCACTTGCCGCTGTCTGAATGATTTATTGAGAGATTTGCACTTTCACTTGATGAACTGAGCATTTGCAACCATATATGCAGTTTGTCCATAACTGAATGATTCATCCAACCATAACTGAATGATTCTAAAAAATATTCCACTTCTTTTATGGTAATTTCATCAATAGAGATGTACATGGATCCAAACTGCTATTCTACCTACTCCTATACTACTCCCATATCTTTTGTCCTATACTACTTGACTACTCTATACTCTTACTCAGTACTGCTTTACTGCTAGCTGTCCTATACTACTCTTACTACTCCTGTTAATTTTTCTATCCCTGTTAATGCTCTATCCAATAATGCCTTTAATTTTCTGATCCCTGTTAATGCTCTGTCCAAAGTTGAAATTGATTGTGTCAATTTCAGTGGCTTATTTTCTCTACTGCTATACTACTTCTACTACTTGCTGCCTATAATTCAAGGAAAACAGTGACTACTTAAGTACTACTTAACTACTACTCCTACTTAAGTACTACTTAACTACTACTCAATCTGTCCTACTACTTGCTTCAATATAATTTGTCCTACTACTTAACTATTACTTAACTACTCCTACTACTACTACTCTACTATCTACTACTCTACTACTGCTCCTACTAGTTGCTGGCTGCTCCTACTACTACTTGCTACTCCTACTACTACTCCTACTTAACTACTACTACTCCTACTACTACTTGCTGCTACTACTACTACTACTACTCTACTTAACTACTACTACTCCTCTACTACTCCATACTACTGGTGCTGGCTGCTACACTTCTCTACTACTCCTACTACTACTCTACTACTCCTACTACTATTGTACGGTGGATTCGGTGTGATAACGGTTCGAGCTAAGAAATCAACTCTTGCAGACGAGAGCAATGATTTCCCAGCCGGACCGTTATCGCACCAGATTTATTCTGCTTTGATAATGTTTGAACTTCTCTATGGCATATGCAATGATGAACTTTTAGTGCTGAGGCAGTGGCATATGCAATGATGTGAACCCTTTTACACTGAGGCAGCGGTTATGATGATCAAATGCCCCCCTACTTGTAAGCTGCTAAACTAGGATGGCTTGTATACCATATACAAGCAACTAGTTTAGAAGCGATGTGATGACAATGAGGCAAATTTGGGCCAACTATGTACATGGAATTTTTTTTATTCAACAATTGTGTAATTTTCTTCTATTTTTGTACTTTTCTTCTATATACGTGTGTACTTTTTTTCTATTTTTGTACGTTTCTTATATATATGTACTCTTCTTGTATTTTTGTACTTTTCTTCTACAATTTTGTACTTCAACTTGACTGACGATGCTCAAGTCGTTGTAGATTTCCATGACATGCATAGGCTACTGCGGTGCAAGGACCTCGACATCGCTCAAGTCACCTTGTTTGTCCTGTAAGTTAATTACAACTTTCGCTCCATTGCATCGCTATAGGTACTTTAGGAAGAAGCTAATAATGCCATGAATTGTCCTTGTAGGATGCAGTCCCACACATGCAAGGAATTGGGCAAAAAAATTATTTACCTCTCTCCGATGCACATTAGTCAGAGATGCATCACGGGTTACAATATACCAAACACACATGAGAAGCTGAAGAACTTGAACCCAAAAGAGAGAGAGGCAGCTCGGAAACTTTTGCGCAACAAAATGAAGTTTAAGGCGAGAACGTACGTGTATAGATGCATGAAGTTGGTTGGGGAACGTGGGTGTCTCCTTGGCGCCCACCAGTTCGGGTAAGTGAAAATGATACTGTTGACGGTAGTTAAGTAGAGTAGTAGTAGTAGTAGTAGCAGCAAGTAGTAGTAGGAGTAGTAGTAGTTAAGTAGGAGTAGTAGTAGGAGTAGCAAGTAGTAGTAGGAGCAGCCAGCAACTAGTAGGAGCAGTAGTAGAGTAGTAGATAGTAGAGTAGTAGTAGTAGGAGTAGTTAAGTAATAGTTAAGTAGTAGGACAAATTATATTGAAGCAAGTAGTAGGACAGATTGAGTAGTAGAGAAAATAAGCCACTGAAATTGACACAATCAATTTCAACTTTGGACAGAGCATTAACAGGGATCAGAAAATTAAAGGCATTATTGGATAGAGCATTAACAGGGATAGAAAAATTAACAGGAGTAGTAAGAGTAGTATAGGACAGCTAGCAGTAAAGCAGTACTGAGTAAGAGTATAGAGTAGTCAAGTAGTATAGGACAAAAGATATGGGAGTAGTATAGGAGTAGGTAGAATAGCAGTTTGGATCCATGTACATCTCTATTGATGAAATTACCATAAAAGAAGTGGAATATTTTTTAGAATCATTCAGTTATGGTTGGATGAATCATTCAGTTATGGACAAACTGCATATATGGTTGCAAATGCTCAGTTCATCAAGTGAAAGTGCAAATCTCTCAATAAATCATTCAGACAGCGGCAAGTGCTCAGTTAAGAATATGAATTTGGCATCATAGGCAGTGGCATTGGCATAGTAAAAAGATAAGAATCACATCACAGGCAGCAGTTCATCACAGGCAACAGTTCATCAATTTGGGGGAAAACAAAATTAGCAGTAGTTCACCATCAAAGACGGAGCCGGGGAAGAAGAGTACCAGCGGCGGATCTACACAGGGACGGATGGCGAGGGACGATGCAGGAGTCGGCATTGAGGACGAAGAGGGCCCGCTGTGGTCGTCAGCAGGGAGCAGAGGGGCCGCGGTGGCGGATCTCGACGAAGATGGCCGGCGGCAGTGGCACCAGAGCTCGGCGGAGGAGGCCCCAAACGGTAGAGAGCAAGACCGCGGCGGATCTCGGCACGGAAGAGAAAGAAGCTCGGCGAATCTCGGCATGGAGGTGGCCCCAAACGGTGGCTAGGGTTCCGAGAATGGAGCCCGGCGGAGAAGGACCATGTCGGAGGCGCTAGGGTTCTGAGAATGGAGCCCAGAGCAGGATCGCGGTGGAGCTCAGCACGGAGGAGACGGCGGTGTCAGAGCTCGACGGTGGCGACGCTAGGGTTCTGAGAACGGAGCCTGGCAGAGAAGGTCCTCTGCGGAGGCGCTAGGGTTCCGAGAACGGAGCCCAGAGCACAGAGGAGACGGCGGCGGCAGAGCTCGGCGATCTTGGGGGAACAGACGGCGGTGGCGGCAGCGGCTAGAAAATCGGGCAGCCCTTCAGGGTCACGGTGGAGACGATGAAGGACTTAGAGAAAACGGGAGGCGAGCGGTAGTTTATATAGCCATCGATTAACACAGGCGGGCATATAACGCCGCCCGCCTCGGTTAATATTAACACAAGCAAGCGACTTAGGATGTCCGCCTCCGTTAATATTTACCGAGGTGGGCATCTTTACTTGTCCGCCTGCGTTAATAATTTTTTTGAAAGAATAACATTTTAAAATACTTGTTGTTAAATACTTCTTATAATTTTCTAAAATGCTAATTTTGACTTGTTTCATTTGTTTTCAACATAAATCAAATAATTTTAAAAAAACAACCAATGCAATTAACATAAACGATGCATAGATAAATTAGGATCGATTTGTGACAAATGGTACCATTATAATAATAAGTTATAAAACTTCTCCTTAATTAAGTCACTACACTATTACATATATATGGCATCGATTATTTTGCTGCAAGCACTCCCACGGTCTTTGCCTCAGCGTCGTTGCGGGCCCATGGCATCATCTTGGTCCGGTTGAAGCGGGCTTCGACGGCCTTGATCTTCTGTGGATGATCGGTAGAGAGCCCGAGCTCTGCATATTTGTTGTATTCTTCGGGACTCTGGACCCCATCAGCTCCCATGATCCTCTGCTTTCCTGACACAACCACGTGCCTCTTGTTATCCTTGGGCATCCCAAAGTAGGCTACTTGCGCGACGCGGCTTGCTTACCCACTGATCATCTTTGTAGCCGACACTGTGGATCTCCATGGTGGTTAGCCCATACTCGTCCACGACAACCCCCTTTGGCTTCACCCACTGGCACCGAAAGACGAGTACCTGTAGGTCACCGCCGTAGTCAAGTTCTCATATCTCTTCAACCTGCCCATAGTATGTCCTGCTCTACCCTGTTGACTCATCGATGCCCTCATATCGAACACCGTTGTTCTGTGCCACGCTCTTCTTGTCCTTCTCTTTTGTGTGGAGCCTGTATCCATTGATGTCATTCCCTTGTCATGAGGTGATTTGGGTGGATGGGCCAAATGCAAGCCTCGCAGCGGTCTCATCATCATCGGATTCTCCATGGGGTATGTCCTGCTCCTTGAGCCACACCATGAAACTGATCTTGTGCTATTTCTGGACCCATACCTCCATGTGATCTCCATCATGAGCGGTGCAAATCTCCTCCATGTACTTCTCAACGTAGGGTTCCATGACCATGAACTGATGAAGGACGCTGTGATGAGCTTGTTGCACCATTTCATACTCTACATTGGTGTGTACTTTCCTCCCCATGCACCCTATTCCCAAGGTTCTACCTTCATGCTGAGGGACGGGCATCCCAATCGCCCATCCATCTCGGATGTATTTGGTGCAGCAGTTCACGGCCTCCTCGGTTGTGTATGCCTCGATCATAGAGCCCTCCGGGTGAGCATAGTT
Organism: Tripidium arundinaceum; assembly: GCA_030439765.1. Taxonomy (NCBI): domain Eukaryota; kingdom Viridiplantae; phylum Streptophyta; class Magnoliopsida; order Poales; family Poaceae; genus Tripidium; species Tripidium arundinaceum. The sequence goes on along the minus strand of JAHUYU010001261.1, from coordinate 2,803 downwards.
AAGGACGTATCTGTTGAGGGTCGACATGAACCGCTCGTATGTCCACATCTGGTGTAGGTACATGGGGCCCAGTTCCTATATCTGATCCACCATGTGCATCATCAGGTGTGGCATAATATCGAAGTAAGACGGTGGGAAGTACATCTCGAGCTGGCAAAGAGTCTCCACGATGAAAGCTTTCAGGCCAGGCAGGTTAGCTTCATCGATGACCTTTTTGGTGATGCGGTTAAAGAAGTGGGACATCTGTATGATGACCATCTGAACATACTCTGGACTGATAGCCTTGATCACAATTGGAAGGAACACCATCAGCATGACGTGGCAGTCATGTGAGTTGTAGTTGGTCATTGTGAGGTCTTTCATCGAGACCAGGCTCTTGATGTTGGAAGAGAAACCGGTCGGCACCTTGACCCCCCTAAGCCACTAACACACATCCCTCTTCTCGTCTTTCGTCAGGTTGTAGCTAGTGCCAGGGAGGTCGACTTTCACATTCTGTGGTGGCTCCGGGTGAAGGTCCGGCCTGATGCCCTGGTTGACAAGATCCATCCATGACTTCAGACCATCCTTCATCTTTCCCTTGATGTCTAGCAGGACGGCGATTGTGCTTTTGAAGACATTCTTCTCTAGGTGCATGCAGTCGATGGCATGGGACGTATCCAGCTCCTTTCAGTACGATAGGTACTTGAAGAAACTTGACTTCTTCTTGAAAGGAACGAGAACAGATGGTTCCTCCATCTTATCCTGCTTTCTCTTCCTTGTCGTGGTACCCCCTTTTTTCTTCTTTCTAAACTTGACATCCATGTCCTTCACCATGCCAAACACCCGTTCTCCGTACCTCGTCTTGTTTTCCTGCACTTGTTCGGCATTTTTCGGATCGTCCTTGTTGTTGAAGAACTTATTCATCACACCTGATCAGTACTTGTGCCCTCCGGTGAGGAATCGCCTGTGCCTCATGTACACCATCTTGTTGGATCCCTTAAGGTAAGCGTAGCAGGTACCGTCAAGGCAAACTACACAACCAGTCTTCCCTTTGATCTGCCCCGACAGTGAGAAAAGACCAGGGTAATCGGTGATGGTGACAAAGATGTTGGCTTTTAGAGTGAACTTCTTCCTTAGGGACGCATCCATTATCTCGACACCCCTTTGTCCCATAGTACCTTCGTGTCCTCCATGAACGGCTCTAGGAACACATCTATATCAAAGCTAGGCTGCTTCAATCCGGAAATAAGCATGGTCAGCAAAATAGTACCTGTGCTTCTGACACAGCCAGGGAGGTAGGTTGTAGATGGTGAGGATGACCGGCCAAGTGTTGTGCGAGCCGCTGAGGTCACCAAACGGATTCATCTCATCGGTACTCAGCACGAACTTGACGTTCCTCTCCTCGTTGCCAAACTTCGAGAACCTGGCGTCAAAATGCTTCCACTGCCGACCATCGATAGGGTGTCGCAGCTTGCCGTCGTCCTTCGTGCGATCACCAGATGCATGCCAGGACATCAGCTAGGCATCCTCGGGGTTCCCGAATATACAACGCAGGCGATCAATCACAGGCAGGTACCACATTGATAGGGCAGGAATTCTCCTCTGCGTGTAACCCTCTTCCTCCTCCTCATAAGACGAGATCTGCTTCGCACTACTCTTCTTGGCCACCTTCTTCTTCGGCCCACCCGAGGCTCCCTCGTCGTTTGCATCCATGCGACAGCCGGCGTTCCTCCTGTATTGACTTGCGCCGTAGTGTGGACAGCTCTCCAAGCTCGCATACTGGCCTCGATACAGGATATAGTGGTTAGGGCAGGCATGGAACCTTTTAAGATTCAGCATCACTGGCCGGATCAGCTTCTTCGCCCGATAGGTATTGGTGGGCACCTTGTTATCCTTTGGAAGCACGGAGCCATATTTTTACGATGTAGAAGCTCCTGCATATTAAGGCGATCTTTTAGCAACAACCAGAAGAACACCTTATGTTTATTTTGACAACAAGGGCTTTCCATAACCATTTGAAAGCTGGCAAGATCTCACTATGGCCCATTAGATGCTTGTAGGCCTTTGTAGGTGTATAAACATTGCCCCAAATATAAATCCATTTGTTGCTTGCTGCAGAATGAGATACAAGAGCCAAAATGCCAACAAGCTACTAAAGTTGGTTATAAGCAGTAGCTGAGAGAGGTGTGAAGAAAAGGTATGAAATCACTGACGTGGCTGCTGCTTGCTGGACTGTGATAGCTTTGTTTTTTGCAAATGAAAACAACTCTATAAAAGCTTGGTGATAAATGCAGATTCCATAAATCATACCACAACAGACATGTGGAACCTGAAGAAACTATTGGAGAAGACATTCCTTTGAAAAGGTCTAACAAACCAAGGATGTCGCGCCACCAGAAGGAGCCCTTCTTTGTGGAGCTAGGCAATTTTCCATTTCTATAGTGCCGCTCCCAGACTAAATGCACCCATGGAATGTCATCCTGATTAAAAAACTTGTGCAAATATTTAAGGAGCAGGGCATCATTGTGTGCACGAAGATTTAGAACACCCAAGCCACCTTCTTCCTTGGGCTAACATACCATCTCCCAGGCTGATTTAGGAGGACTTCTAGCATTGATGTCGGCCCCCCTCCACAAACAATGCTTTCGGAATTTATCTATTTGCTTAATCACTGTCTTTGGCAAACGAAAAGTGCACATTGTAAAGGTGGGGAGTGCACTAAAGACCGAGTAAGTCAGTTCCAAACAACCAGCCTGACTAAGAAACATGGAAGTACTTACCAACCTATGCTCACACTTAGAAACCAGTGGCCAAAAGTCCTCAA